>PVHY01010456.1:0-51833 GCA_004024945.1 Uropsilus gracilis
GAAAGCTGCAAAGGTGTGAAACAAGCACACACCCTAGAAGCTACCACTTGAGGTGGATGGTGGCTGAACTGGCCAACCCAGAAAGACCCTCTTTTCCACAACTGACCTAAGATTTCCATGGTCAAGCTTCTGCTTCAGTTGAGAAAACAGTTTCAGGCATTCGTCATGTTTATTTAAAAACTAAAATTATAAAAAAGTAAAAAAAAATAAATAAAGTAAAAAAAAACAAAAACAAAAACAATTACTTCATGAGCTAACATTTTAATGAAGTAGGGAAAGCAAGACAATTTTGCCACCTTCCCTTCCTCTCCCATCCTCTGTCACTCCACACACAGCAAGGTGACTAACACATCTCCAAGTTTAAAACGACTGATTAAAAAAACCCAGATTTCTCTTTATTTTATTAATTCATTTTCTACTTTTCCTCTAATATCAAAACCTGTTTTTAAAGTATATGTCAGTGATTTAATTCTTATAGAAAATTCTGGAAATTTAAAGGATGCTAGTCATGCTTTTGATTTCACAACTTTCACTTACAAAATTGTAAGATTAATCCAGAAGAGTAGATTAGGAAAATCAGAGCCAATTTACACTTGGGAGAAAGAAATGCGTTTTCTTTTGTTTTTCTTTTCATTGTTATTTTTTGAATATATAAGCCTAAGGTGAAAAATTTAGGAGCAGAGCTGACATTTTCATCTACTTTGGTTAGATATTTATTGAAAAGCAAATCTTCACTTTTTTATCAGTGCTGTGGGAAATCCGGCATCCACTAGAATCTGACCTGGATATACACAGCATGGTTATTTTCAGCCTGAGATCAAATTGAAAGTCTTTCCCCCCACCCTGCCCCATCTTGCCCTTACTCCTTATCCTCTACCCTTACCCCTACACACATAGAGGTCTGCCTTCCAGAAGAAAAGTACCTGGAATACTTCATCTGGCATACTTCAGCTGGCATACTTCATCTCAATTGAAGTACTTCCTATATTTAACTGGTCACTTCAAATCCAAGTAAATCAATGCTTGAATAGTATGGCATTATTTCTATGAGGACTCAGAAGTTTTAGACTTAGCAATGTGCGATATTGCTGTGGTGACTACAAGGGATGACTTACCAGCAGATACAAGACACTGGCATCACTGTGCTCACCAAACAAAAGTCTGGTTATACTCTATCTGATGAATGCCATTGAAAACGTCACATATAAACTCCATTTAACATAATTTGTATTGGTCAGAAAGTATCCTTCTATGTTTTCATATATCCTGAGAACATAAATTCATCTGCTCCCATGTCCCTGCCTCTGGAGAAATGAGGCTTCAGAAAGTGAAAATTCTGTCATTAGATTGGTTTAAGAAGGACTCTGGGCTCATACAGGCAGACAGTACTTATTAGAACATAGAGAACTGAGAACTCTTACCAACTTAATTTAAGCAACTTTTATTTATTTACTTAACATTTAGAAAATCCGAGAAAGAACAGGTAGCCTTCAGGCTAATCCTAAATTTACCCCAGGAATAAGACAGCTCTTCATTTCAACTGGGTAAAGTTTCCATTTGCTTTTCCACAGAGGGATTCTACTTTATTGGCAGTAACTTGGGTCTTCTCCTGCTGAAATTCAGGCCCAGGGATATTTTCAATTAAAGCAGGCAGAAGTTTCTATGCAAATGTCCTAATACCCAGTGTGGAATAGCATACACAAGATTGGAAATTGCTGTTATGCATTATCTATATGTGCATCCTAGCAGCATTATGAAAATAAAGGGCTGGAACATTGAAAATCATGGAGAGGGTACATTTAAATCATTTGGTTGCTCTCCAGACCACAAAAACCAAAGCTAAGGGCTAGGCCAGCTGCTAACCTTCAAAATTTATTGAACATCTTAGGTGGAATGAAAGAGGGCTGAGGAAACCCAAGGGCTTACAGATTTAGGAAGGGAAGGTAACCCAAAGTTTATTCTACCACAGTAACTGTCACTTCTTGTAGGTAAGAAGTGTTTGGAACATTATAAGTTCAGTGTTTCATATATTCAATGTTTTATGTATTTTAGAAAAGATCATCCCAAAGTACTTAAACTATATAAATATTCATGAACAAATATGGAAAGTAAACACATAGTATTTATATAGTTCTAGGAAGTATTTTACATATATTAAACTCCCTTAATCCTCACAATCCTGTAAGGTGAGTAATATTGTTATGATACTATTTGCATATCAGGGAACTGGAAGCTTATCCAATGTCACACAACTATTAAGCTAATGGTAGAACTGGTTCATGCCCAAACATTCTGGCTCCACAGATCATGTTCTTACTCTCTATATTATGCAACCATTTTCAATTTTCAGAAAATTTTATTCTACTTCTTTTTCTTCAAATTTTTAGATGTTCTCTTTCTTTTAAATCATCATACAAGCAGATATATTAGCTTGAGTTATTCTTAGCTACCAAACCCTCCCCTTTATCAAGTCATCTGACTAGATTGATCCTAAAGGTAAGCACATTTAAGTTTTTGTTTTCTCAGAGATAATTTTGTAAATACCATGTAGTCCTTTGAAATTCCCAGATAACTCAAATAAAGTTCTGAACCAATATTTGATGCACTAACAAACTGTGCCAAAGCAATATTTATCTCTACACAAGTCAAGTTTCAGTGGCTCAATGAGTCTTTATTATATATTCAATTATTTAATTATAATGTTTAGAGTATATGATCTTCTGGGTTAATCTTACACATGCACCATCTCATCAAGTGGAGAAAAGAAAAGATGGCATGATTCCAGGGAAGGCCGGAAACTGGTTTTCTGCATAACAATTTTAAGTAAAATTCATGTCAAAACCAAAGTGTATGGCTAGTTGAAGCAGGCAATCTGCTGTCCAGGTTAGAGTTTGCAGAAAAAAAGCACAAGTACCACCACTAAGCATATCATCTCTGACTCCAGGGATGTTCCCACACACTCTAATTGGTGCCATTCTGTACTAATCAATACATTACAAGCACCTAATAGGCAGTCCTGCAAATCCTGGGGAAACAACTCACACATAGAGAGCACTGTAGTCCTGAATATTCATACCCAAGTGCAAATGTTAATTCATGCAGTGCTTGCTGCTAAACTGGTCTAATTATCTACTGAAGGAATCTATTAACGGCATGCTGTCAATCCTACAGATTGGGTTCAGCAAAGTGAAACTGAATTGCGTGCCTTTTAGGCTAATTACAAAATTCTGCCTGACATGCTTTAAGAATGTTCAAAAAAGTACATGTGGCCAATATACAACTCTCCAACATACAATGACTTTCCTCTTGTCAATCAAGAAAATACAAGACTGAATGGTAGGAAGAGAATAGTAGGTGGCAGTATGTCCTTTCATAACATCTCTTATGTTCTCATGAGGAATGTGGCATGCCACAAATAGCAAGATTATTTAAAAAAAATCTCAAGTTGCATATAATTGTTTTTTTATTGCAGTTTGAGAGAACAACCAATAACTTTTAAAACCCTTCAAGATATCCTTAACTTTATGTTTAGCGCTTATGTTTAATATTTCTATATGTTTAACTAAAAAGAAAAAAAAACTGTGTAGAATTATTTTTCTTTATCCCTGAGAACAGTAAACTAAAAATCAAGAGTAAAGTATGATTCTTCCTTTATTTCCCCTCCTCTTTTCTAGCAAGACTACATCTCAAGTTTCTGTATGCTTACCCTACACTCAGATAATGTTGAGTCTGATCTTATAAGGAGAACAGAGAGAGTACTTTGCAATTTACTTCTAAATTACATGACAAAATTTTGTGGGATGAGTCAGCTTACTGTCAAGATCAGACATTCTTTACCTAGAAATGTTCACTGTTGCTTAGGTCAGTCAGATTCCCCACACCTTCCTGACATAGGTTATTATAGGTTTTACACCATAGTCACCTGCATTTACAATAAACTTTTAAAAAATAACTCAACAGACTGAATTGGAGGTCTGAGGGGGCCTGTGCTCTCTTGAGCAGAGGGCACAGGCCAGGGAGCAGGTAGGCTACTCCTCTCTGGGGGAAGTTGGGGAACCTGGCTACCATCATGGAGCTCAGGGCTCAGCCTCTTCTTCCTCCAGGTTCAGATGGGAGCAGGTCACACCCTCTTCAGGTTCCACAGCCTGAATTGGAGGCCTCAAGGAGCCTCACTCTCTTGAGCAGAGAGTGTGGGCTGGGGAGCAGGTAGGCTGCTCCCTTCTGGGGGAAACTGGCCACTTTCAGATGGCCTGGGGCTCTGCCCATTCCTCCTACAGGTTGGGGAGATAGAGACCAGAAAACTGCTGGCAGACTGGAAGGGTCCCCCTCTGGTACATTCTCACTTCAATCATTCCTTAGCTTGATCGAGAGAAACAGCAACCCAGAGACAACAACAGATACACTAGAAGAGACAGAGAAATAAAGGCCCTGAACACACCCGTCATCTGCCCAAAAAAAGAGTATGGATGGAACTCCCAGACACAAGACTCTGCTGGATGAGAGTGATGACATATCACCAAATAACACCAACAATGTTTCTGGTGCTGGGGCTAAACTCCCCATCCAGAGACACTTTCAACATGAGTAGTGAACTCCCCCACTGAGATGGGGGAGCAAAACCACAAAGAAGCGTCAGTGGCCCACGGAGAACTGTGAACCAAAAGAGACAGGAGAGCCAGAACAACAACCAACTGAGGTCTGTCCCCACCGGGGAACTCCCTCATGGCCAACGGCTGGGAATTGGTTTCCCAAAGTCAGTTACCAGAGCTACAAGGCCAAAAAAGCAGCACCAAGAGACAAACGATGGAATGAATGAATGAGACAACCAATAAGAACAAGGAGACTCTGAAACCAGAGATCATAAGGGTCCTGAGAAAAGGGGACTCTCTCCTCCACCACAGGAAATTCCACAGTGAAGAAATGGGAGAGCCACTCCATACACCAGACTGACAGGAGGTTCAGCGATATGCTCAGAAGGCCCACCTGCCCAAATGTTATTCACGGAGATCTGATCAGCCTGGTCTGGAGTCCCCCGGGAATGTGGGACTTCACCCAGGAGAGCACTGCTTCAGAAAAGGACAGAAAGAGACCAACAGGCCAATCACCAACCAACAACTGACAATGAGAAAGGAACTGGAGTGACCAAAGGGGGAACTAAGGGAAGGGAAGGAGGGCAGTGGGGGGCGGAGGACCACGTCGACAAACACGAGCAATGCATGCGAAGAATAAGAAAAAATCTTTTTAAATAATAAATTAAAAAAAAAGCCTCAAGTACAAAATTGCAACCATGAACCATCATGTAGATTCAGTACACTATCATAAAATCCATGCAACATTAAAGGGGAGTTTACAAATATACAAGATTGATGTTAAATTATTCAGAAAACTCACTAATGATTCACATCCTATTCTTTCACATCACATGTCTGAAACCATCAAAAAAATAAAAATCCCATTGATTTTACCATAATCTATCTACTTGTTACTATCTTGGCTGTTATAAGTCACATTTAAGGTACTTCCATCTCTTGGCTAGAAGTCTCAAAATTTGTACTTCAGTTTCCACTTCTGCCTTTCTCACAGTCTACATTCCCTCCAAACAGAAGCCGTTAACATAAGTATAAGTCAAAAATACAAAAATCAAAATGAAATAAGTCAGACACAAAGTGACAAATACTAGATGATTCCATTAAAATTAAGTAATCTAATTCAGAGACAGAAAGTAGACTGGTGCACATCAGGGACTAGGGGAGAGAAATTTGGGGGCTGTTAATATATATGTTTCAATTTTGCAATATGAAAAAAATGCTCTATATTGGTTACATGGTGTGTGAATATAGTTGACATTACTGAACTACACATTTTATATGGTAAAATAGTTAAAAAGAGTTTTTTTTTTAAATTATGGTCATTTCCTCTACTCAAAACTCACCCATGGTTCTCCAAGCCACTCTGTAAATCCTCATTTTTTCCTGTCATTCAGAAGGTTAAGCACAAGTGGTCTTCACTATGTTCTCTAAGTTCTGTACCAGTCTTCACTAACCCCAGTTCAACCTCATTTCCCACTCTTCCCTCTTTTTTTCTCCAGCCAAACTGGTCTTCTTCCCTGCTATCCTCTTTAGCCAGCAGAATCACACCTGGCAATGGGTACCTTTTTCATCATTTACTGTTTTTATTGTAGCATTTATCAGCATATGATCAACTATTTTTCTGTCTCTCCCAACCAAAAATATAAACTTCCAGAGATCAAAACCTTTGATTTTTTACATTATACGATTTAGAGGTATAGGATCACACCCCTGTGCTTAGATCTGTGCTGCAGCACTGTAGTTGCTAAATAAACATCAAAGAATAAACATTTGAAACTAAATAATGTGGAGGAATGTGATTGTGAATAACTGAATTATAAAGGGAAATAAATTTCAGGATTTTTAAAAAAGTTTTTGTCCTAACTCTTAGAGGATACTTAACGTTGCTCAGTATTATTTTTCTAAAGTGAAAAATTTATGGCGGTGAGTCTGTATGTTAGCAGTTAGATAAAAGCAGTCTATATGAAAGCAGTTTTGCCTAGTTTTTGATGTATATTCTTTTTCACTCTTCTGAGATCACCATATTCCTTAAGATATCATGTGACATGAGCATCAGTGTTCAACAAAGCTGTCCTATAGCACAGGTATTTCATGGTCTCAATTTTGCCAGGGGATGATACTGTGAAGTAGTCATAAATCACAAGTTAATTAACACACACACAAACATACACACAAGCAAAAACACACACACACATGAAAATCAGTGTGTTGTCTAAAGCTAGGCTTATTAACTTTAGCTTGCAATACTGACTACTGATATAAATTGCCAAGAAGCCTAAAAGGATGGGGGTGGGAGGAGAGAAGGAAGATAAAGAAAGAGATGCTACATAGGTAAGAAAACTCGAACAAAATGTAGGAAGAACACAAAACCTGTAGCAGGGAGGTAAATCAGTCTTTTAACTTGCAATAAAAAAACGTAGAAATGCAATATTAAAAGTAAAATAAGGTCATTCATAAAAGAGTATTTGTAGCATATTTCCAACCTACTGAGGGAGTAAAATTCATGAATAATATTAAAGGTGTTTACATGATCCACTGTTCTCTTCAATAGTGTTTGCCTAATGTAATAAGATCTGGATTGCTTGAGCAAAATACAAATTTGGGGGTGTAAGATCTAAGTCTGACTACCCATGTTATTAAAAGTAGAAGATGAACTTTACTGAATATAACAGTTCAAATCAATATTATTATTTTATTTCATGTGTATTACAGAATATTGTGAATAATACTCAGCATTAATTATACTATATTACCCATGATACAGATACAATACCTTAGTTTTGATTTCATTTATAAACAACTCTTTATGAAAATTATTTTATTTTTTTATTTATGGATATGTTTCATATTTTTTGTATTCTCCAGGGATAACCCACCAACTTCCCTCCCTGACAGCTCCCTCCCTCCCCCCCTCCCCCACAAGTTGTGTATTTTATTTTGGTTGTCAGCTTGTTCTGACTTTTCCTCCTGAACTTTTGCTCATATTTCCTAAGTCCCATATATTAGTGAGACCATTTGGCTTCTGTCTTTTTCTTTCTGACTTGTTTCTGCTAATATGATTTCTTCTAAGTACATCCATGCTATCATAAATTCATCAAAATTGTCATTTTTAATTGATGGTAATATTCCATTGTGTATATAGACCACATCTTTTTCATCTATTCATTAGTCTTGGAACATGTGGGTTGTTTCCATGTTCCAATTATAAATAGTGCGGCAGTAAACATCCGAATGCAGGTGTCCCTTTGTATGAGTATTGAAGTCTCCTTTGCGTAGATTCCCAGAATGGTAGTTCCATTTTCACTAGTTTGAGGGTCGTCCACACAGCTTTCCATAGTGGCTGGACCAGTTTATATTCTCACCAGCAGTGTAAGAGTGTTTCTTTCTCTCCACATCCACACCAGCACTTGTAATACACCAACTCTTAAGATAGGAGTTTAATTAAACAATTCTCACCTTCCTTTGCAAAATAGATAGCCGATGAGAAAATGCACTACATCTTAAAGATAGAATATTTTTTAATAAACTAAAATCTTAAAATGACTTCTTTCCTATTTTTCTAAAATCACTATTTTTAAATATCTATCTCATTCCCTTCCAACTCTTTATAGTTAATGCAATACAATTTACAAATGCAAAAAGGTAAAGGTTTATAGTTGAGAAACTTCCTTTTTCCTCCCTTGTCCTTTCTCTGTGTACATTTATATAAAAAGTCGGGGGGGGGAGCATCCTTTAATAATACTGGCTTTCTTGAAGTAACATGTATCACAAGTTCTATGAAATTGTAAAACTTGTCTTTATTTGTTTGTTTGTTTGTTTGTTTGTTTGTTTTTTTGAGACGAGGTCTCATTATTTTTGCCCGTGGAACCGCAGGCTCTCGTTGCCCGGGGTACCACAGACTCAAGCAATCCCCAGCTTCAGCTTCCCAGGTAGCTGGGATTACAAGCGTGCGCCACCACGCCCAGGTGACCTATTTTTTGGGAACTAAGTCTCACTAAGGGCCCCAGGTGGGACTCGAACCGCGATACCTGGCCTCTGCCGCTTCATAGGCTGAAGCTTACAGCCACCGTGCCTGGCTAAAATTTGTCTTTATGATTTATCTCCATTTTATCTTTTACTTGGACCTTACCTAACTCTAGATAGCTAGGGCCTCCTGGAAGTCATATAGATGTTTTTACCCAAAGGTTTGTTTCACCCTATATTAAAGTCATTCCCCTGGTCCAACAAATACAACTGTTTGATGGGTCATAGATCTTTTAACCAGATCTTTCCTCTCCCTAGAACAGGGCTACGTGGGTCTAACGCTGTCTGTTTTAACTTCCCCCAGGCGTTGGGCAGACCTATGTCTCTCTGTCTCTCTTCTTGATTGCTTTGTTTGGTTCAGCTGTTGTTGTTTAGCTAGCATTTTCACTAACTGAAGAAATCAATCCTTATCTCTTCTCAGAAGTGCTGTTAGTGAGTCACATAAATTCAGTACAGTTCAGCTTTTTTCCCCCATCAAATAAGAAAGTATATTGGCTATGCAAATAATATTGGGAAAGTGTTTTGAGTTAGTGTTTTCATGATTTTCTTAAGTCAAGTAGATGGAAAAGGGCATTTGAACATGACACTTTCTGTGTTCTTTATGGCAGGTTCACATAATAGACTCATCGAATACTTTAAGAGTCTATTGTGTGCAATGGGTTGTGCTGTGAGCCATGGAAGATGAGATGAATTAGGCATGCTCTATGTCCCCAAGGAGTTCAGAAAAATCCAAAGGTTTACATTTTAGTTTTATGTATCACTGTAAGCTATGAAACATATATAGAAATAAGATAATTATGTAAAATGACTGTCAAGCGAAACCCTATGCCTAAGCATTTTATCATATTCAATCTGCAAAGGAGGAAATTGTGGTCCATAGATTGCTAAAATATGCACTCTATTCATGCCGTCTGCAGTGTGACTAACTATACTCTTCTCCAAAGCTAGGGTCCATTTCCCTACCCCTTGAATCTGAACTAGACTTATAACTTGTTTTGTTCAACAGAGAGTGCCAGAAGAGTCTATGTGCCAATTTTGAGCTTAGCTCTCAAGAGGCTTTGATCTTTTCTGCTCTTTCCCTGGGAATCCTGCCATCAGTATGGAAATGAACCCAAGCTAAACAGCTCAATGGTAAGATATATTGGATTATAACACAGAGAGTGCCTGGCTCATATGTTTCTGTAATCTCAGCTACGTTTCCTCTACAGCAGTCAGCACATTGGAAGACATAGGTAAAGCTACCATAGAATCGGCAACCTCCACCTGATCTGCCGGATTTCCACAGGTATGTGAGTGAGCTTAGTTGCCATCAGGTAAACTTGGTCCACATCAGTGAACTGCTAACTTGACTGAAACACTCATGGGTATCTTATTCTATTGAGTCACTGTGCTTGAGATGCTTTGTTGCATGGTAATATACTGCCATGTGATATATAACTGATAGAGGATAATGGCTATAGCTTTTGCAAATTCACAGGGAACAATGGCCTTCTCTACTCAAAGTATGTGACTGCCTCTATGCCATTTGAGTTGTTTATATATTTCAATGTTAAAAATAAAATAAGCAAAATTTCATGAACTGAGATATAATAAAAGAAATGTAAGCTCCATAAAAGCATGGTTTTGGTTGCTATTCCTCACTGATGTGGCACAGGCATCAAGAAGGGTGCCTTGCACAGAGGAGGTGCTTAAAAATAAATTAAAAACAAATGCATTTAACCAAATATTTATTTGATTATCTCTGAATGTATAATTAAGGTCTGAGAAAAGGCATTAGAATAGATTACAAGAAAGTAAGTAGAGCCCAAAAAGAAAGAAGCAGGCTGTAGTGATACTTCAAATATGCTTCAGAGGGGGTGGTGACAATAAGAACAGAATATGAGGAACAAACCAATTTGAGCCCATCAAACAGACTGAGCTTGCCCCTTAAAAGCATGGGGGGCAAGAATCTAAAGGATTCTCTAGAATCCTTTCATCTATCCATTTCAGAACATCAATGTGATAAGAGTTTCCAGCTTTAGATATCCTCAGTCTAACAATAGAAATACAGTAGCTAGCTCCTCTCTGTATTACAATCAAATTTGACAGTGCTGTGAAATAGGTAAATACAGACAGGGAAGGGGAATGCAGCAAAGAAGTTTTCTTGCAACAAGGAGGTCTCATACATTACAGAAGCCTGAAGAAGATCCCAGGTAAAGGAGCAGGGCCAAGATGTGTCAGGAGATAAAACAACAAATGAAAAGACGAGAGGATTTGGCAAATCTTAGGAATTGCAAATAATTCCAACTGACTGGAATAACACTTTAGAAAAGAAATGAGGCAAGAGAAGAAGTCTTCAGGAATATAGGTCCATAAAAGACATTGTATATCTTGATACATTTTCAGGTTTACTGGTAAGCTATGAGGAACCTATAAGGGGTTTTAAGCAAAACAGTGACAGAATGAGGTTTAGTTTAAAACGATTCTCCTAAATGTACTGCTGTAGTTGAACAGAGAGCATTAAGAATGATGTCAAGGAGTTGTCATCAATCAGCTGTATTTTTTTTTTTTAGCAGCCAAGAGAGCTGAGGAGGATAAAAGAGTCCCAATATTGAAGGTGTGTTGACAAGAGAATTTCTATGGATGCTCTTGTGAAAGATAGAATAATTTCATATAAACTGATTTGGAATCTTCACAGCACCTCACCACTGGATTTTCGTCACATTCTCCATGCCACCAGTATCAGCTAGGCCTCAGTTACTTTTCAGTTTAGCCATACTGAACCTGTCTCAGCATTTGGTCATCCTTACCAAGTAATTATTTCGCTCTGTAGCCTATGATAAACAAGTCTGCAGCTCAGAGGATCTATCACTGGTCTGTCCATAGTTTAGGAGTGGAGAAGTTCATTCACAACTGACTTCCTCTTACAATGGAACTGCCATGGAAGCACAGAAGTGCCAAGTTGATACACTGTTGGGAGTCTGTGGTACATCATCTTTCTACTCTGAGTCTTCCTGCTTTTAAATTCACTTTATACTATCATCCCTTTAAGCACACCCAGGCAATCTGTGATAAAGGACCATTCTAATTATATCTCCCCTCTGTTCCTGGCCCCAGATTTCTCTAGGGACACTAGCGAACCAGTAGCCAGCCAATGGTGCAACAGCTTTCAACCATCATCTCCCAGCTGCCATGGGTGCAAGCTTATCTCTGCTAAATGCAAAATAGAGAAAATGGAAAGGGATGACTTCTACGGTGGAATCAAATAATTATACAATAAGAAAATGTTTTAGTAAAAAAGTAGATTCCATGCGTGACACGGATTTATTAAGGCAGGAGGGACATCCCTGCCCTTGTCCACCTTTACAGTCTGTCAGGAAGCTTCAAGTGTTACCTGCAGGAACAAGAGTGGTCTAGAAATGGGAACATGGAAAGTCAAATAAAGCTAGAGAGTAAGTGCGTGACTATCTCATCGGACTGATTGTAAGTGAGTCAGGAACCACAACGAAAACCTCAACTCCATTTACTTGTGTGACTAATCATAATTCAGCATTATTTAAAGAACTCAAAGGCCAAAAACACGCATAAAATTCAAAAACTCTAAATGTTTTGAAAATTAAAATTTTCTTTGTAGCATTTGCCAGTTATCCTCTCTACTCTGCTAAAATGTAATATATATTACCACATGTCAAAAATCCACATTTAATGTTTCACACACAAAAAAAGTTTCACCATTCATAGTTAGCAAACCCTGTGTCCTATGTCTGCATTTAATTTTTTTCTCACTTTTTTTTTTTACTTCTTCAATGAAAGCTTAATTGCTCCATATATGAGTCTGAGATCATAGTAGAAAAGAACTCAAACTACTAAGTTGATATTTGTGGTTGTCTCATTTCAATTTCTAGAATTTGGAAACAAAATTATTGTTTTCATTCTTGTTTATCCTAAAGTGACTTTACTTTAGCATGTAATTATTGAAAGAATTTTAAACATTAACATTTGTAAAAAGGTTAATATATCCAAGTGCTCACAATAAATGTCATAAATAAAATGAGATGCCTTGAAGTAATTGCTAATTTTTATGCATTTAGTCAGTAGGAGATACTGTCTAGATATTGGGATAGCTCTGTGATTTTGGTCTGTAACATGTAATAATGGAATTCAATAGCTTACTTGTGTGTTAAGCTATTAGAATTTCCTGATAAAAGTTATTTTCCCTGCCTCCCTAGCACATATTAATTTTCCTTTTGATTCTAATCCAGAGCTCCCTGTCCAGTTTGAAGACGGTATTACAGGCAGAGACAAATCTGATGATAAAAGCCACTGAAAGCAATAAAAAGTCATTAAAAAAATTAATGAAAGCGCTACTGTGGTCCCAAGGAGAAGTGTTTGGTGCCTAAATTAATGCTATGGACCTAGAGATAATTGTAAATTGATAGATTTTAATTTTGCAAAGAAAATGTGAAGGAATAAGGAGTAATTAAGCAAAATTCCAAATTTGGCAACCTTGAAGACTGGCAGGAGGAGCAAGCAAAAAGGAAAACAGTAAGTTCACACATTGACATACTGTGTATGAGATAAGTTAAATTCAGAGGTGAAGATATGCAAAGAGAAGCTATCAATTTATCTAGCATTTTGTCTAGTCCAGTATGGTGCCTGACTCTAGTAAGCACTCATTTGTGAATGAACGAACAAAAAAAGCTCAGAAAAGGTATGTGGACTTGAATCTAGAAAAAGAGATTAATATATACTTGGGGGAATTTATGCTGTGGGGTTGAATTAGATGAGTTCTGCTCAAAGTACAGATGGCAGACAATGCTGTTCCTCATACTGTCACCAGGCTTCAGTGAAATAGTGTAGATGTTGAGAGTTAGCACTTGCGAACATGAATAGCAATTTAACAGATTAAGTCTATGTCTGTCGTATAGATTATATAAAAATTGGCCTGACTTTATGTCAGTTTTTCTTTTTTAAAATGTTTTCTTAGTAACTTTTTTTTTTTAATTTAGCAGAAATCTTGACCAACAATGAATGGTGATGTTAAAAGCTATCAGTCAGTGCAGATTCTGGCCCATAAACACAGAGAGTTTAGGCACTGTATTGCAGAGTAGGGGGCTTTTATGGCAGCACCTCTTTGATCTTTTGTTACTTTCTATTCTTCTGTTTTATCTGTTTTACTAAACCCAATTCTATTTCCTCCTTAGGATGCCAATAACAAAACAAAGCCCACTTTGTGTATTCTGTATCCTTATCCAACTGGTCTTCAAAATTATTCTTAAGGAACAGATAAAAGGCACATCTTTACCATGTCCAAATGTTGTGGGAAATGCTGTGGAAGGAACAGGATATTGGCAAAATTCTGACACCTCTCGTGTTCTACCCCATATTATCCCAGCCCATATTATTCCAGTCCCTTGAGGATGGCAGGACTTATGACTTACTTCTAGTTAATAAAATATGGCAAGGGTGCTCAGATGTTACCTTCTTGATAGATAGGTGATAATAGCTGGATAGATAAATAGACAGGCAGTAGACAATTTCACTCTCACACTAGCATTAAAGAAGACTGCCATTTGTTCAAAAAAAATATTGACTGCAATATAAGTAAGGGTTTAGACAGATCCTTCCTCTTTGATGGAATTTTACTTCAGTCAATGTCTTAACTGTACATTAATGAGACCCTCAAGCAGACGGCCCAGTTAAGCAGTGCTTCAAATCCTGGCCCAGGGAAAATATGAGATAATAATTTTTTTGTCATTTAAAATGCTTAATTTGAGGTAGTTTGTTATGCAGTAAAAGACTAACACAATTACACAGGTGGAGTTGGGTGTGGTGGCACATGCCTGTAATCTCAGCTACCTGGGAGGCTGAGGCTAGGAATCACTTGAGTCCGTGGGCTCAAGGCAACATAGTGAGACCTAGCCTCAAAAAAAAAGAAAAAGAAAAAGGAAAGAAAAAAGTATGATTACACAGGTGGGAGTTGATTGGGTTAGGGTGACATGAAACTTGAGAAAATGAACCACTAATGGTGCTATTTCCATCATTCAAGCCTGAGGCGGGGGTGGGGGGATTATGCGTGGAATAAAACATTTAAACTAATAAGATACCTAAGTAACCTATGCTTAAAACTTAGAAGAGGTACAAGTCTATTATCAAATATTTAAGTGATTCATTATGAAATGAAACCTTTAACAGATAAATGTAAAGGAGGTAGAAAGAGGATCCATGAAAAAAACCTAAGAAGTGATGAAAAGGTTTTGGATATAAGGGGGAAATCATGAAAAGGGGAACTGAAAACCAAGTCAAGCTTAACAGATATCAAAGAGAGGAATATCTATGAAAGCTCATTATATTTCATTTGAAAATAGAAAATAGTCTCTGGAACCTTTTGAAAGAGTTGCCACTCTAGAACATGGAGTGTCAGAATCAAGAATGTAAGAAACTGGCAAGGGACTGGATGGTGCAAGATTGGAGATAATGAGCATACATGAAGTAAAGAGGAAAGCTTTCGGAAGTTAAAAAAAAAGTGTTTAATGGAAATTGGGTGACGCACAGTACAAGATTAAGAATACATATTTCAAGAGGGTCGATGTAAGGATGAAGTAGGGTGGAAAAGAGACTAACGGTGTTGGAGGAAGATGAGATCAAGTCTGTTATACGGAGTTCCAGTGGAAGCATTGCTCTAAAGAAAAATACTTTTTTCTCTCAGATGATAAGAAAAGTACAAAATCAATAGAAAGAGAAGTATAAATTATAAAGATCATGCAGGATAGGTCCTAAACTCTTGACAAAGAAGGGATGTTGTCCACTTCAAAATGAGAAGGAAAGATGGAACCCTGAATTAGAAGTGAGCAAAGGCTTGGAATAACTCCTGTGCAGACTGTGTTAGACAATCAACAAGAGATTAATGAAAGGATTAAGACGCAATTAAAGTCAGGCAGCATGAATTGGTAGAAACCCAAGTCTACAGAGTTTTGCTGGAAATCTGACACTGATGTTGGGTAACAGCTAGTAGAGAAGCTGGATTGATGGTGGATCAGTGGCTCATAGAAAGCACAGCATACATCACTGAGAATAAGACATGCACACACCACTTGATTCAAAAGTACAGCCAGAGAAAGGAGATTTAACAACAGATGGCAAATGTACTTCAGTCAGCAATGACATCAGTAAATTTTTTTAATTCAGTCATTGCAAAACGGAAAATACCCTGACATGTTTTAATCACAGCTGATTTTAGCACTGTCATTAATAGTCCAACTAACTTCCCTAGGCCACTTGCTTTTATTCCCTGATTCCCTGGATATTTCATTTTAAAATGTGTATATGAACATTTTCTTAAAATGTTTAAGAGCAGCAGTATGGTCTACTAGGAATTTGCATGCAGATTTCAGCCTACTGATTCTAGAACTTAAGTAGGTGTGTTGGGAGAGTTAGTTCCGTCTCTCTGCACCTTAGGTTTCTGATCATAAGTGGGATAGTAATCTCAGTTTCCCAGTGTAGAAGTAGTAATTTATTCATCTACTTTATGTACTGATACCACAGTCCTTATAGTGAGTATTTAAATATTATTTAATTTTTATCAAAACAAAGTAATTCCATTCATTATTTTTATTTTCTGAACAAGTCAGTAAAAATATTGAGAAAAGATAAGAAACACATAGAAGTAGAAAAGAAAGATAGATTGATCAAAACCTCATCATGAAGACATTAAGATGTCTAACATCTTAGTACTAAAAGTAAAATTTTGTAACTAGAGAAGCAGTTTTAATTCCACAAAGTCCAATCTCTATGTTTTGTACATGAGCAAGCAGACTCAGAGACAAGTTGGTTTCTCTAAGGGCTTGTTGTTGTTCAGCTTGAGAAGTAGGGCTGAAAATGAAGGCTTCCATCACCATTGCTTTTCCACTTAATCTGAGAGGCAAAAACTTTGCATTGTCAACAACCCACATATATTGAGTCCACACATACTCAGAGCACTCATCACTCTGTGTATAATCATTATTTGTCATCATTTCACACCTGTTATTAAGCCAAGCAAAAGGAGATGTATAGATCAGCAAAAAGAATCCTTCTAAATAAAACTGAGGGAAAAATACCTTCTATCTATGCCTGCAGCATAAACTGTACAAAATTTCACTTCCCCCAGTATCATCGTTTGCAAAAAGTCTATTTTTGCAGCATAAAAGTCAAGTATTCAACCATCCTTACCAACAAGGAAAGAATGGTAACTGTAAAAGTCATCCATTTTGTGAACTCTTAAACTCAGTCCTGAGGGCTAGTATGCCTTATCAAGAGGCCTAAATGATGTAAATTAGTTCACAGAAAGTTCAGGAAAAGTATTTTCTCAGATTCTTTAAGACCTTAAGCCTAGCCCATGGACTCCACACTTATCCTGCAATGTGGTAAGTCTCAAACCAGCTTTTTGAGATGAACAAAGAAAAAAAAAAGGAAATTAGAAACCAACCACAAAATGATGCTCCCTGGAGGTCCGTGGTTGAGTTCAATTTGCAGATGATAATTTAACAAACAACTGCACCTTGTTCTCTTGTAATTGTGTAGACATTCCTTCCCAAATTTTGTTTGCACACTTTTAAAAAGGTGTTTGCAAAAAGAATACTTCTGTCTGCTGCTTTAAGACAATAGGAAGTTGAAGATTGTTAGTTGGACAGTGTAACCAATAGTAACCAGGCCACTAACCCCATCCCCCTTCCACACAAAGTGTGTCTATAGAGTTTGCGTATTATGTGTGCGGGCAGCAAAGAGGGAACTTTGGTCAGTGTGAGAGACTCCGTTTGGCTTAATACATACTTATTGTGTACTTATTATGTCCCAGATATAGGTGCCTCAGATCTAAAATTGGCAAAGCCCAGGCCCTGCCATCTGGAATTGTGTGATATTCTGAGAGTTACACTCTGAGGCAGTATGTAAAACAGATCATTTCAACATGTTAAATGATGTTGGTACGCCAGAAGCAAGGTACAGAAATGAACTGAGAGAAGAGATTGCTCAGCCACAGCTGGGGGTCAAATGCAGATATGGACTATGAGACAACTTTATTAACAAAAGAAAGGGGTATTTATAGGGACACAGGGTGAGAGGGCCTGTTGAATTCAAAGAAGACAAACAAACCTGAGAGACAATTAACATTCTAAAGTCTAAGAGTAATTGAGGAAGGGGGAGTGTAGGCAGGTGGTCACTATCTCTGATTTTGGGAGGGCCTGTGGAGCCACTGCATTCTCAGAAGGTCATTTCAGTAAATCAGTCCCAAGTTTTCTAGGGATGGTTAACGAGAGAGGTTTTCCTAATCTGGTCTGCAGTGACCTTTCTGGTTTGCAAATGGCGCTCAGCAAAATTAGAGATATAATGAGGGCTTCCTTTGGAGTGCAGAAGCGAAGGAGGTGGGGGAGTGGGCAGTACTTAGCCTCATCTTTAGTTCAGGATTCCTCAAGATGACTCAAGTCTTGAAGAGATGACTGAAGAGTTAGTGAGACAGAAAAGATGAGAAGGCATCCATCCTAGAAGAAAGATCCCAAACAGCCATCATGTTGTGTCTGACAATGTCTCAGATAATCACACTTTAGCTAATGCTAAATAATAATGTTCAATAATAAAGTTCAAAACGGAGAATAGAAACAGAGAAGAGTTAAGAAATTCTGAGGACCAGTTGGAAAGGTTCACATACTTTTCTGAGTGGCTAAAGATCTTGAGCTTGATTCCGGAGGTGACAAAGAGCTGAGCAGGCAGGAGAGCAAGACAGAATATTCAGCCTGGGCAGCACAGGGTGGGGGCAGGGAGGACGAACTTCAAAGGCATTGGACTGGAAAGGTGGAACCAGCTGGGCAAGTCCAGGGTGGGGGCATGATAAGACGCTAACGCCAGGTCAGTATACATGAAAGGAAGGCGCTCCCTGATGAGCTTGCAGGAACCCATGAAGTGTCAGAGAGGGAAAGGGAAGAGTCCAGGAAACACTATGCTGTCTGACTTACAGACCTTGGTGTTATTAACTTTGTTAGGGAGACAAGAAAGAGTAGGACAAATGGAAAAGAAATAAGTTAGTTTGGGCCATGTGGAAAGTAAGGTGTCTGCGAAACATCTAAGATGAGTGACCCCCACATAGAAGGTATAAGGACTCATGTTCAGGACTTTTTCCTGATGACTCTCCTATTTCTGTTCCTGTTGGAACTTGTGGTCACCCTTTCTGGCTACCTGTCCCAGGAAGAACTAATTCACAGAACCCAGGCAGAAGCGTATCCCCTTTGTATTTGGGATAGATGCCCTTAGAGGAAGTTTCTTCCATGGAGGCTAGAAAGAAGGGCTATATATAGGAAGCCGGGCACCGTGGCTCATGCCTGTAAGCTTCAGCTTATGAAGTGGCTGGGGCTAGGGATCGCAGTTTGAGTCCCACTCAGGGCAACACAGCGAGACCTAGTCCCAAAAAAATAGCTGGGTGTGGTGGTGCGAACCTGTAATCCCAGCTACCTAGAAGGTTGAGGCTGGGGATTGCTTGAGTCTGTGGTACTCCGGGAAACGTGAGCCTGTGGTTTCATGGGCAAAAATAGCAAGACCTAGTCTCAAATTAAAAAAAAAAAGAAAAAAGAAGGGCTGTATATAGGGACTAAGACTATTTCAGATGAAAAACTGGTGCCTCACATAACCAAGACTACCCTCCATTATTTCTTTGTCCCTGGCCCCTGTTTCCAGCAATACTGTGAACAGCTTCAGGTATGAAGTCAACAGGGTGACAGACCACATCTCTGTACTCTCAACACCAGCACACCTGTGTTCTTTTCCATTTTTCTGTCTCCCCATCTGAGAACAGGACCACGGTGCAGAACACTGGCGATGGGACTCAGTGACCAAAGCCCACATTCACTTGTCGCCTGCATCTTCTAAAGAAGCAGGTGCTCTCCCCTTGTTTCTTGAGGGACACTCCCCTCTCTCACCTCTGCCTTGCTCCCTGGCCCAGATTAATCATCTTGTTGGAGCTTTTGTTTTACTCACAACAGGAAGGGTTGTAGATACAGATTTTATTTGGTAACACATTTTAGTTTTCTCCTCCCATCTTAGAACCTTTACCACCCACTTTGTAAATTCAATAACGTTATATGTGGCAACATGACAGGGTGGACCTGGATTTGAATCCCAATCTAGCCATTCAGGTGAACCAGTCATGTAAGTTTACTGAGTCTTAGTCTCCTTATCTGTAGCATGAAAGTAAAAATACTGTCAAGATTATTGTGAAAATTAAATGAAGCATGATAAAATAGCTGGTAGGTGATAGGTACACATCAGTATTATATCTCTTCCTGCTATTTCTTTTTAATTCTATCTCATCCTTTTTTTTCAAGGTACATTTCACTTTCATTCTTCTGTTTTCCTATTGTCTAGAGTTTTATTTTCATCATCCAGGTCCCTAGTTTCTCTTCTCTCCCTGTAGCAACTCCTCCTTGATTTCACATTCCCAGTCCAGTGGCAGGGGAGAATGTAGAGAAAAACTCAGGTTTTAGAACATGTACAGTTATGCTACCAGGGTTTTCTTCTCATAGCTCTAATTACTCTTAAAACAAGTGTCTATGAGTAGGATATGTCTTTTCTTAATTTATTCTATAGCTAAGTGATCATCAAGTAGGTACAGAGTAAGCTTTTCCACTAAATCATTGTTGCTATGGTATCTCAGTTAAATATAAGTGAGGATCTTCTTTTCCCACTAATTCTATAAGTTGTTCCTTTGTTCCCATATAACAAAATAGAGATACTTCCCTTATTATTACCTGTGCTTCTCATCCTAGTGTCCTGAGCTGCCTTCTCTAAAACAAAAGGTTGTCGTTTTCTTTCTGTATTCATTAATATCAAGCCGGTGGCTATGCAGTTCACCACACAAATTAAATTACCAAGATTCATAAGATCTCAGGTCTTGTAAGTTGTTTGTTGTTTCTTTAACCATGCTTGAAATGAGAGGAGAGATTCTGTATGCTGTTTAATTAAAGCACTAAGGAAGTGGCAGTCTCTCCCATAGGCAAAAACTCTGCAAATTCGGTCTTTGGTTGCATCAAATACACATTCAACTTCAATTAACAGAAATTTGTCTAAAAGTAAAACTGTATCTCATATTTTAAAAACCAGAGATGGCTATTACTTGTGCTTAATGCAATGGATCAGCTTGTCACGAAGGACCCAAATATTTGATAATATTTAATCTGCCACTTCCAGCAGATCAGCTCTACCCCCTGCCCTATCTCCCACCCCAATCCCCACAGTTGCAAATAGTGTAGCGGGCAACATTGGCCAAGAGCATGCTTAGCAAAAAAACACTGAATCTTTCCTGTGTTACCCTGCTGAGGAAACATTTCCTAGGACCACCTGCCCAGAATTCCTCCAGGTTCCACTCACCAGGATTAGATCACTTGCTTGTGAGAACTACTTGCTGACAAAAGGTCTGGGACTTATCCTTAGATAAGTTTAAGACCTCTAAAAGGTCTTATACTTATCCTGACCCAAACAGATCACAAATGACCCTCCCAATCCTCCTCTCTACCCAAGACGGGGCAGGGGCCCATCTGTCAACACAGTTCTGATAGAGGCACCTTAACAAAACTTGCAGTGCACAAGAATGACAAAAAGGTGAGAGGTGGCTACTAGGGTTAAAATCAATAGTTCTCACCACAGCTTTATCAAATATCAAGATACATACAGAATACTGTGGACCAAGGCCAAGGATAGGGTGCTTGGGACTCAAAATTTAAGGAGGTATTTGCTCTCTGTACTTGCATGACTCTGAAAGTAGATGCCTCCTTAAATTTTATGCACTAAGAACCTTGTTGGCTCCATCCTAGTCCTGATTCTTGCTGTGGTCATAGTATAACCCAATAAATGCATTTCTTAATTTTAGATTGTTTTAGTAACCCCTTTCCCCCCATAAATATGTCAACTAATGTCTCAAGTTCTATCACAAGCAATTTATTCCTGTGTATAAAACCTTGTTTTCTCTCTGTGATTTATTTTTCTACTTTCAAATGTCCACGAAGAGGGAACATGTTGCACTATGATGCTCTTTGTTCATAACTGCAGTGATAATGTTTCAGGCCAAGCCAGTGAGATATTTGCACACAAGTTCTCTGTTTGATTTGGAATGCTGGAGGCAACTTCCCTGGCACTACAGTGGGAGAATGTAATACTGAGAGATGACAGCAAAGATTGGGAAGAATACAGCAGAGTGCCTTCATAGTCCAATGGTATCTCCAAAAACTCTGGGGAAAATATCACCAGAAAGTAATAGTATTGAGAATAGCATTGTAAGCAATTAAGTTTTTGCTGCAGAACAAACTATTATATACCATAAAGGCATAAAACAAAAAAACATTTGTTGTTTTGCTGGTCTACACTTGGGTGGGTCTACTGATTTTGAACAGATACAGCTGATACCCTTTGCAAACTCATGTGTAGTCTGGACAAAAGCTCTATGGTCTAGAATGGTACCTTCCATCATAAGACAGTTGAACTCTGAATTCCTCATGTGGGTTTTCCCAGGTTTCAAGAATAGTGAGGCAAATCCGAATGTGGAAGTGCTTTTCAAAGGCCTAAATGTGTCATCTTCTCATGACCCATTGGTGAAAGTAAATTACACAGCTATGCTGAAAATTGGGGTTAGGTAGTGGTGGTGGGCGGGGGCCACGGATTGGGCCTAGACAGAGGGGGATGGCTATTTATGATCATGTCTGCAATATAACACAAGGGAGAGTGTTTGTTTAAAAGCGTCTATAAAGGACCTGCTGACCAATTCCAAAAAGCACTGCGAGGCTAGTTGTGCATGTAGATGAACCATTAGGTAAAGTGTGTCATTCCAAGTAATGGTTTCAAAAGGAAACAGAAAAAAATTTCCATCACACCAAATAGTGATGGTATTCATTCAAGTTCTGCCAGAGGAGGACAGAAGACACTTTGACTCTATAATTCTCCACCTGTAGAGATGGAGGAATCAGGTTATTTCAGTCATAAGCAAGCAAATTTGCTATACTTCCCTGCTCATACAGCAGAACCCCTGCGCTTTAAGTCCTTTTGCATTTGACCTACCAAGGGAACATATAGTAATGACAATATGAAAACTTGATTAATTTGATATTTACATTTATTGTGGAAAATGAATACATTTGTCTTCTGGATTGCATATTTCACTAATGTGTGAGATGTTTTTAACATTAGAATTTTATTTCTAGAATTCACAGTTTTTTACATATCATGTGTTATGAAATATTTGCAAATATCATTTTGCAAATTTTGCTCATCATCACTTCACTTGTTCTTCTTTATTGACTTAATAAAGCATAGGTCATGTTATCCCAGCAAAAATTGCTGCTAATTTTATGCCTGTATTCTAGCATTCATTTTATTTTATTTAAAAAAAAATCACTGATAAATGTATTTTATTTTATGCCTTTAAAAACTTATTCTGAAACAGAGATCCTTAGGTTTCATAAGATTGCAGGGTGGAAAGGGGTTTTAAAAGGTTAATGCCCTGCATTCCCATGAGCCAAC
Source organism: Uropsilus gracilis (assembly GCA_004024945.1). Lineage (NCBI taxonomy): Eukaryota > Metazoa > Chordata > Mammalia > Eulipotyphla > Talpidae > Uropsilus > Uropsilus gracilis. The sequence goes on from PVHY01010456.1 coordinate 23,127, forward strand.
CTTACCTAGTCTAATAAAATCTAAAGTGCTGCTAAGTGTTATTGGGACTTGCAAAGCCAAGATGCATATATATCCTAAACCAAGTAACATCATCAAGGATATACTCCTCTTAACACTGTACTATCACATTTATGGATGTCCTGCCATAGTTAATAGTGAACTGGAAATGCTAGGGATGATCATTAAAGTGACTGTCTTGTACTAGGCAATCTCTAAAGACCATTTCAATCTAATAGTCTATAATTTTATAAGTCTCTATCCTACCTCAAGGCCTCAACATGAAACATATTCAGCCTTTTAGATTGAGATTGTAAACTACCACTCATGGGTCCACTAACTGGTTTTGTCCTCCCTGTGACCTCAGAATACTTAATACAATTAGGTGTTAGAAAAAAGTCAAGAGATGAATAATATTTTGTGACACTTCAAAATTACATGGAATTCAAATTTTCATGCAATAAACCATGCCATGTTTTATCATAATACAACCATAGCCATTCATTTATGGTCTATCTATGGCTGTTGTCATGCTACACGAGCAGAGTTGAGTATGAGATGCAACATAGATCATATGGTTTACAGAGTTTAATATATTTACTATCTGGCCATTTACAGAATAAGATTACCAGCTCCTGTTCTAGAGGGAAAAATCTGAGTATTAGATCCTCTGCTTCTCCATTCCCTATAATGTCTCATCTTTTTACTAAATGTTCCTTCCCAGATTACCAGACCTAAAATAACTCATCTTCTTACTTCTACGCCTGCATGGAGAGGTTTTTAGTGTGTGTTCCACTTCACAAGTAGCATGTCAGGCAAATCATGCATATAATTCACATTTTAAATGAGTTAATTATTTAAGTGCTCAATCTTTTCATCCGTCTATCAGTCAGCATTACAACGAAGAAATGAATAAACATGAGGGCATTTCTTACTCTTCCCCCCATCATTCATTAAAAAGCGTTTTGGAGACTCATTAGTCAGGAGCTTAAGCAGCCTTTATAGTAGCTGATAAGATGCCAGACATTACTCTCCAAACTACATGAGTATCACCTAAATGGAGGGAGTAAAATTCCTATCAGCTCAGTAGAAATTAACTGTGACTCAGTCTCTCACTGCCTTTCTCTAGCTCTTCAGGAAAATCTAATTCCATCTCTGTGATTTATTTAAATTGCTGGAAAAAATGGTTAAGCGAATAAAGCACTTGGATGCATAAAATGATGTGTCACTTGCATACCACGGAGTGCTTTCAGGTCTATCATTAGGAAATGAAAAAGAGTAAAAAAAAAATGGGCAGTCTTTAAAAGGATTTTAAAATCAGAACACAGCATGCTCAACTCTCTTGTGATGCCTAAAAGCCTTTAGTGTACTTTTCCATTTTATGGCCTAAAGAAAGCTATGGTGTTCTCTTACTTTAAGTTCACTTTCCCAAACACCTTGTCACTTTCAAATAGTTATGTTGGCAGGACCTCTTGAGTAACTTGCACTGAAAGGCACACAGCTGTCTGTGTCTTATTCTTATACACAAGGCTCACAATGCATATATTGTAGCAGAAAGGTGGGCAGTGACCTTAAGAAAAGTCTCTTGGGTCCAGAAGCTTTGGTAGCATTTTATGATAATTAGTTTTATGGCCTCTTGTAGTTTTTCTAGTCACATCTGGTGGTTGTGCTCATTTGGGGGCTTATTAAAAAAGAACACTGTATTTCAATAAAGAAGAAACCACGTGAGAGAGGTAATGAGGATGGAGTATATGCTTCCACTTTTTTTTTTCAACAAAATACCAAGGCATCCTGAATTAAATAAAATGAGTGCCTTTTGAATGCTGATAGTTTTCGCACTTACTCTTACTCTTGCAAATCCCTTGAGTTCAGTCTGTGTGCCCAGTGCCAGTGTGACATCTGTTAGCAAAGGCGGAACAGATTAATTTGTAGACTCTTGATAACTGCTTCAAGTTCCAAGGGCTGAAAGTGTATGTGTTCTTTCGCAGGGAGGAGAAAGCACAATGGACTGAGGCCAATATGAAATAAAAAAATAAGCACGATGGAGTCTTAAAATTGCTACTTAAATTAAAGACATTCTACCTCCTATGAAATGGTAGCACTTGGCAGTATTTCCAACAGAAAATAATGAACCCTCTCATTAAATAGTAATTGTTCATAAAGTAAAAATTTAAAGAATAATTAATGAACTTATGAACAGTGCAGGAAAACAGCAACCTAAATGTCAGTGTTGGAAGTTACACCAGTTTATATGCATGTAGCAAGAGATATTTGCTGGCAAGGCTCCAAGACTTATCCCAAGCCTCAAGCTATTTTTCTTTAATAAAATTATTTGGTTACATTCTTTACCAACTACTGTTGATCATCATCTCCTTGAATTTACATTCTAGCACATTTCAAATAAAACTTTTAAAAAATGCATAGGTTGTCATGGAAAAGCTATCAAACTTTTCTTTTGAGAAAACCATTCACTCTATGCTTTGGAATAGAATGATGTAAGTTTCCAATTCAAACCTTTGAATACAAGGTCACTCAGTGGGACAGAAAATTTGAAGTCAGAATTGGTTCAGTAAATCCAGGATATATGACCACCTTAAGAAAAGTGAAATAAAGTATTACACACATCTTTACTCTCAGTGTTGCAAAACATAGTAGCTATCATTGACCTCTTTGATACACAAGCATCCATTCTACTCTTTCTTGACAATTATTGCCCAATCTCCCATTCCCAGGTCTGGGGGCACACCTACTGTCTGGTTTCTGCTGCTAGCTGCTGGTGTAGTATCTTAGCAAGACTCAATAGAGTCCCTTCTTGGGACTCAATACTCACATCAGAGGGAAGGGGTTGAGGACTCTTCTATCTTTGTAATGTTAAGCTTGTCTCCCGCAAACCTGAGGATGCTAGCAGAAGAAAGCTGGAGAACAGTGGGGAAAACTGAGGCAAAAATGAGAAAGAGTTCAGTAGTGGTAGAAAGAGATCAGAAGCTAGGATTTGTGTTCTGAATTTGTTCATTTCTGGTGTCATTTCCTTTACTTTTCTATCAGATAGCAAATCAATAAAGTTTGTAATTTTGCTTGGCTGGTTTGAGTTGTATTTCTGTTCTTTATAAGTTAAAAAGATATGACAATCTGTCAATAGGCCAGATAATCTCTCATAAAGAGTGCAAGGTCTTGCTGTAATGAGGAAGTTATTGAAACTGTGTTTAATCAATTTGTCAGCAATTGTATACCAGTGTATGAAATTATTTGCCTTTTCCTAGTTAAAACAAAGAAAATGTTGAGCAGGAAGAAAGGCAAGATTAATGCTAGTTACCTTCAAAATAAAAGCACCCATTATAATATTAGCTCTACAGATCACCTTAGAGAGTCTATGGAGTTCATATAAGATGAGGAAATTAAAATTCTATAACAAGGACTTGTATAATAATTTTGTTAGTATTTCAGAATGTGGGAGTTTCTGTAACTCTACAGTGTTTACTACTTCAATGATCCATTGATATTTCTCCATGTTAATTAAAAGAGAAATGCTTTATAAATCTGTCAACAGAGGATGCATGAGAACAGGATACATACTTAACAACAAAGCAATATCTAAGACTGGTATCCAAAACTTAGAGAAAGAAAACTTTTCAAGGAATGAGTTGCAGGTTGTGCAATCTTAAAAATTTGTTATAGATATGTGTTGACAGCACATGCACTTCCTCAGCAGCACAGACCATAACTGAGCCTAGTTAGCAAGACAAATTAGTCAAAAAGAGGAAGCTGCCAGATGGTGCACATTGTTAATAATGCCCATCTGTGAATTATGAAGCTGATTTGCGAGTGCATTTGGTGCTTCTTTTCTTGGACAGCAAAGTTGCAAGAAACAGCTTTGTAGTGATTCTTAGGTACCCTAAGTGGCGTCACAGGAAATTTTTAGTTTATTCTCTGTCTGAGATTTTGAGGAACAGTTGCTTCTAGCCTGGTAGGTACTCATGCTATGACAAAGGAGTAAAGTTATTGTGATTTGTTCCTTTAAACCAGGAAACTAGTAATATTAGTGTTAAACTGTAACCAGGGTGAAGAGATAGAGACACAGCCACTCAAAGGGAGTTTGACCTGTAGAGAAAGAATGGGTGCATGTGGGAAGAAAAAGAAAAGGTAGGACACTGGGCTTCAGTTTTGGCAGAGCCTAAATATGATAGTGAACCAAAAAGGGGCATCTTCACCAGATTTCAACTCCCACTGGTGAGGGGGGTGGTGAAGGTGTAAAAGTTTCAAAACTTAGATTTTGAACCTGCAGGTGGATACACAAATGATTCAGGCAACCTGATTTGAGTGTCCTTAGATGGTGTGATTCTTCTAATAGCTGTTACTCTAATTCCTTTCTCGCCAAGTAAACTTCTGATGCCACAGCTGGTCAATCTACACTGTAGAATGTTCAGTTTTACTTGACTTGCAACTATTTCTTTGCATGTAATAGAATTTAGAAATCATTAAGAATATGGTTATTCCTTCTGGAGTCTGTTCCTGACTGAGAGTTGGGATCCCAATGCAAGAGGTCAGAACTATAAGGCTCAGAAGTAGCATCATGAGACAGACACCAGAATGGAGGAAACAGCCAGAATGAATGAGTAGGCATGAATCTTAGTGACCACAGGGATCTGGAGAAGGGGAGTCTTCACCACAGGAAATGCCACAATAAAGGAGCCTGGAGAACAATGGCACACACTTGCCTTACAATAGGTCCCAAATGAGCTTGGACTGACCACCTGCCTTAAAGTTACTCCTAGAAATCTAAGCAGCATGGACTAATAAGTCTTAGGAGCTCAGGTTCTCACCTAGGAAGAGGACATTTACCAGATAAGGAAGAGACCAATGGGCTAAACATTGACCAACTGACCAACTACTTTATCAACTATCAACTCGCAGAGAGAGGGGAGTTGGAGTAACTGGAAGGAGGATGTGGGGGAGAGGGAGAAGAGGGAGGGCCATACATAAGGGGATCTACAATTACACAAATGTGATCAAGGTTGTAAAAACTAATAAAAATAAAATTTTTTAAAATTAATTTTTAAAAAGAATGTGGTTACTATTACTGCATTTCCATGTATTAGCTATACCCTATGAATGTGCTAATATTGACTATTTTTTGAGCTATAAAACAATTCTTTTCATCTTAGTTACATTAACAAAATAAATCAATATCATAGACTTGCATGAGTTTTGTCCCCATGTCACTTAGTTTTATTTGGTAAGCTAATAAACAGGTATTCCAGTGTCTACTTCAGAGTCACTTATCTTTTAGTTAGGAGAGTAAAACTGTTACAGGATCCTGAAAAGTCAGACATAGAATGGACTAGATAGCATGTACCACAACTCTAATATTGTAAAAAAGTAAACTAAAGCTCAGCTGGTGAAGTGACTCCTTTGAAGTTGTAGAGATTGTTATCTCAGAAGTACTGGAGCCTGAGCCCCAGAAGAATCATCTTTTTACCATATTACACAGACAATAGTATGCACTGGAAACACAGCTAAGAAACAAAAATGAACTAAAATAAGAGAGATCAAAGTTTTATTCCAGCTCTCCCTTTAAGCTTTAACTATTTATGCTTCCATTGTATTATTCTATAATACCTATTAAATAATAATAGAAAGCATTGTAAAAGGCACTGTGGTATACATGCATAATATTCTAGTTATTTTTAAATAACTAGAATGTCTTAGAGAAAATTTGGAAAATGCACAAATGCATACAAAATAATGAATACTATCTATAATTCGACCCTCAAAAAATTCAATATTAATATTTGGCTCTATCTTTCCAGAACTCTTTCTAGGCATACATTTGTGTTTTGTCTTCTTTAGTGCACACACAGTGCCTAACAGAGAAACAACAGAACTCATGTGAATTAAGAAGACAGATTCAGAACAAAATTTTACTTTGCATTGATGTACCCTGTGACCTTAGGCAGTTAATTAGCATGTTTCCCAAGAATTCAAAATAGTCTGCTTCATAATACAATGATGAAGCTTCAATGACATATTTGAAAATACTTAGAATAATGCCTGGGATATACAAGTGCTATATAAATGTTTATGAGATAAACAAATAGATGCTCAATAAATATTCATGGGGTAAATTAATATACATACATATGTGCATAATTTAAAACAGTGATACTGAACATTATGCTCAACTTAAGCCCTGCTTGTTTCACTGAATATTATATTGTTAGCATTTCCTTTGTTAATAAAAGAAATCTTAGTTCATCAATTTTTTATTTTCTACTAACACATTTCTATCAGTTTAGCTACTGTTCTTTATTGACTTATTTATTATTGAGGTAACATTGGTCTACAACATTATGTGGCTCAGATATAGGTTCATAAGAAGTATGTCACCCCAACACTCCCACCACCAAAGGGCCTACAGTCCTTCACACAGTCCATGGGTACCCCTGCCTGCTCTGGTAGCCTTGCTTCTGGTCAGATTTCTAGGGTTGCCTTTTATTTGGTTTTATCTGTTCTTTCTCTATATTCCACACATGAGGAACATCATTAGGTTTGGTCTTTCTCCCTCTGACCTTTCTTCGTTAGCATTATCCCCTTCAGTTCCACTCACATTGGTGCTATTTTCTTCCATACATGGATGACTAATGCCTTCAACAAGCCTTCCATGACACTAGCTTCTCCAGGACACCTACCCTGTCCACTCTGCCATCACCAATACAACTCTCATTTCTTTGTTCTATTTTTTTTGTTCCCATATAATATTGTTTTCTTACACTAGATGGTATGACAAATATTTATTTACTATACTTATATTTACTTCTGTTTTCCCTATATGGCCATATGCCCCATGAGAGAAGGGCAACTATTTTGTTCACTATCTATTCTAAACATGTAGAAAAATACAGTACATACCAGGTGTTCAGTAAATATTGGCTACATTGAAAGGGGTCCCTAGCCCTGCCCCTTCTTTTTATTACTATAAATTATGCTGTGATGAGCATTTCTGTGTATATTTTTCCTGCATCTGTTTAGATTTTTCATATTTAAGAAGTGAAACCATTAAATTGAATGGAGATCCTTAAGGTTCTTGCACTGAGTGATAGTTTCTCAGAAAGTTTTCTATTTTTCTTATAAAGAAGATAATTTTATCAATTTTATAATACATGTGGAATGGGGTTGGAAGGTAACAGTCATCCTCTTGCATGCTTCTGCTGCTTCCCTATCACTGCACTACTGCACTCTTCTCCAAGGAGTCAAGAATTACTAATATGATTGCTCCAAGTCCTGGACACAGAGCAGAAAATGGTAGTGAATGGGACAACTCTGTAACAAAAAGTGATGCAGCTAGTGCTTCCTCTCAAGCAGCTTTCTATATTTCAGAACTTCAGTCATCACAAATATAAACCCCCTGAAGTAGTCAACGATCTCCTTCATTTTTTTGTCAGTCTTTTTCCTCCCTCACACAGTTCTAAGTCCCTATTTTGAAAACATAACTAAAAATATAAACCAGAAATCCTCAAAATGTATGAAATATTTTAATATGCATCTTATATGATATTTAAATGCCCTGCCTTGAACTCTCATCTGAATATAACTTAATTTGTTTCCATTTCTTCAACAATATTCTATTGAACATACAAGGTGATATCCCAACAATTGTATGAGCAGCATGTAGATATCCTCATCCTCATTCTAAATACCACTCTTTCATCATGCCCATTAGTTCTATTGGTTCCACATGAATAATTGTTTCCTAGTATATACATCTTCCACTTGACTACAGTGCTGAACTCAACTTCTTCTCTATCCCTAAGCACCAATTGTTTTTTTTTTTTTAATTTAGGTTCAAAGTTGTATACAGTGTTAGTGTGCATAAAAAGAATCCATCATACGCATCCACAACAGTCATTTGTTATTTCTAGAGAGTTTTTTCCAGCCTCACTGTAAGTTTACATTTATAGGAAGTACTGTTCAAAAAGAAAATGAGATCCTGTACAGTTTATGCAGGGTACATGCCACACACAATCAGCAAGGGATTTTCACCATTTTTTTGTAGCAGAATTCAAAGCTTATGTTAAAGGATGCTGACTATAGAAAACTGGCACAGCAAATAAGTCAGTAAAGTAATTTAAAACACAAAGGACAATGGCTGTACTGCATGCAAAAAATGGCAATATAAGGTGGTTTAGGGATTTGGGGGAAATTATATTACCTTTAAGCACTGATGGGTTAGATTTTAAGCTTGCACCTGTATCACAGACAAAAGTTTTGTGTGTAAATATCATGTAAATATTTAAAACTATCAGCATATATATATATATATATATAACTTTGGAGGGCTGTTACTTTAAGAGTTGCTTTAATTACATTCCTATTTCAGATTGATAGACATTATAATACAATGCAGGATGGACATGGATAAAGTTAAGATCATGTTATTAGGTATTTCTTATTTTTTTCCTCACTGTTACTGTATATAACATTTTTAAAAGATGAAGTACTAGAACAGCAACCCAGGTAAACAGTGGAAGCTGTTGGTCACCTACTTTGAAAGAAATGTATCTTTTTTGAAAATCAGACATAGTAGAGAATTTGTGAACTATGAATTGTCATTCATATTTTATTGTATTTTTATGCTTGTATTTTAAAAAGACAAGTCTATCAGGAGAAAGTGAAGGGAAAAAGAGACACCTGCATAGACACAGAGAGCTGCTGCTGCTTTGCAAATGGAAGAGGTTTGTGAAAAGAAAGCCTCACACAGTCACAGGCCGGCAAGAAGAGCTGCTATTTTTCACACTTTCCTTGTTCTCTCAATGTCATTATCTCTGATATCCTTCTACGATCTAAGCTTCTCTGTCTTGTGTTCCATTCCATCAGGTGTCATTTGACTAATCAGTTAATTAGAAATTTGGCATGAGCTAATTATTATTATAGAGAACCTTTATGTTAGGAGACTTTGGAGAGCTTTGGATAATTCTTAAAATTCAAAGTACCTACTTGCTTTCAACTTGTGACTTAAAAGAAGCATTACTGAAAGGGTTTTGTAGTTGTCCAGTTTCTTGGGTATCATATTCAGATGTTGCCAGCAGTAGTCTTACCATCTAAAGGTTACACTATTCAGAGCAGTACGCATACACTTATGAAAAAATTCTAACTCTTCCACTCACTAGATGTAATATTATCATTTTGTTATCTGTGCAATGCAAACAGTGCTGCCGGTTCAGAGGGCCCATATGAGAATGGACTCATATATTTCCATGTATATGGAATGCATTCAAAAAGTGCAGGGATGACAGTATTATCTCTTGCTGTGTAACAAATTACTTCAAAACTTAATAGCTTAAAACGACAATATTTCTTTGTTATCTCAGAGCTCCTATGGGTCAGGAGGCTAGAAGCAGCTTAACTAGATGGTTTTGGCTGAGGGTCTCTCAGGAAGCTATAGAAAAAATGTTGGCTGGGGCTGCACTCATCTGAAGCGTTGACTAGAGGATCCACCTGCAAGATGGCTTATTCACAGGGCTGTTGGCAAGAGGACTTAGTTCCTCACCACATGAACCTCGTCAGACAATAGCTTTAATATTTTCATGACATGACACCTGGCTTCCCCCCAAAGCAAATGATCCAAGAGAAAAATGTTGAAGCTGAAATACCTTTTACTATCCAGCATCAGAGATTACACACAATCATCTCCACACTACTTGATTAATCACTCCCATTAAATATGGAAGGAAGACACCAGGGTGTGACTACCAGGAGACAAGGATTATCAGAAGGCATCTTGAATTCTAGCTACCATAATGATACTGGTGTCAATGATGGGAATGGCACAGACTCCAGAAGATCAAGAGTGCACACAGAACCCAGATAAAAGAAGTAATTCTTCCTTTGCTTCAGGGGGCAAAAGTGAAAAGATAGATGTTCAAAGTAAAAATTTAATAATTCTAAAGAGACTTGAGGAAGTTCCTGAGTGAACTTTTCTCTAGAAGAGTTATGGAACTTCCAAGTTCCTGTTGTACAGTATGTTGTGAACTCTTTCAACAGATAGTTACTAAGTGCTAGTGAATGTTTTGTTCTGTTGCAAATGAAGCAGAGGTCCTTGCTTCCATTTCAATGGAGAGTGACAGAGTAAAAAATAGTAAAATATATGGTATGATAACTGAAAAAAAAGACAAGGTGCACAGTATAAAAGGAGTTCGTAATGTGGAGCAGGGTAAGGGATTAACCACTAGACACAATATATATTGAGTAAATGAATGAAAAAATCGTAGGTCTGCCTGTGGGAGAGAGAACCCAGCCTGCCGCACTCCTCGTGTTCAGGGAACACGAGGTAAGGGGGGCCCCGCCTCATGCCAGGGTGGCAGGGAGTGGCTGGGGGCGACCCCGGCCATGGTACCATGAGTTGGCTGGGGGAGGCGGGCATAACCCCATCCACACACCTGGTTCAGCCATGCTGCTGGACACTGAGCCCCCCCACACACACTGCTGGATGCGCAGGCTGGGGAGGGTCGGGGTTGGTGGAGGGTAGTGGGTGATAGGGGTCGTTCCCTCTGGCCTTCTCCAAATCCAGTCAACCCGCACCAGAAGAAACTAAATCAGCAATTCAATGGCAGTTGCACACAAATACAGAGATGAAAAACAAAGAAGTATTCCGGAACAACGAACATGTCAGATCCATGGGACACAGGACTAGAAGACTAATTATAGAGATGAACCACCTCAAAAATACAACCACTGTGATCTACAATGATGGGAATGGAATTTCCCGTTCAGAGATGCCTTCAGCATGACCAAAGGACCCTCCCACTTTAGGGGGTGAGGAAAGCCACAGAGAAGGGCAGTGACCCCACGATGAACTGGACCAACCATCTGCCAGGGCCTATCTCTATAGAAAAAACTGGTGTACAAACTTTGGCCAGGAGAAACGCTCCCAACACCAGCAACCAGAACTACAAAACAAAGAAGGAGCAAAATATGACAGAAGATAGGCCAGCACAGCCAACCAGAAAGAAGGAGGAGGCACTGAGAGAACACGATCATGTGTGAATTGGTGGCCAGCAGCAAAAAGACACTTGGAAAACTGAGCACAGGCCACTGGGTCCCAGGAAACCATGTCCACACCGGACAAAAGGACATTGCTACAAGAAAGAAGAGGAAGAACCCAAGGTACTAAAAATAAACAATAAATGGCAGTAAAAGAAGAGATGGCAAGACCAGGGGGATGGGGTGGGGGGTGGGGGATGAATACCCAAAAAGCAAATGTAAACAAAACTTATTCAATAAAAATATATATCATTAAAAAAAAAACAACAACACTAACAAAAATCAGTAGGTTATAAAAGTTAGAACACGTACACTGGACCCCAGTATATCTGAGGTGCTGGACCCCAGAACACCAACAGAAGTAGGTATAAACTGACACACTGGCAATAGCACACATAAGCTTGGTGCTGGGCAGAGGCTGAGATAATAATTCAGGGCAGCAGAATCATTGAGTAATGTCGAGTAAGAGAAAGGCTAATGGAAGCATCTACCTACCTGAAAGTCTCCAACTTCAAAACAGGGTAACCTTTCAAGACAGCATTACCATCCCATTTCATAGAAGAGGAAACCAGTACTCAAGAAACAAATAGCTAAGAAACATTTGACTCATTTCAAAAGTAGTGTTCTTCCTGTCGAAAGCCAAACGCAGAGTACAAAAAAAGGATGACAAGAGAGATAGCTTAGCTATGGCAGCTAAGGATGAACTGGAAGTAATGAACCAGATGATGATTTATTAAGCAAAGAAAGGGGTGGTGAACCAGGTGGGGAGGTGAACCCTGGGGATTACAAAGATGTGAAATTTATGTATAAATAAATCATTTCATTTAAAAATAATTATTTTGATGGAATTCAAAAAAAATTAAAAATAGGCAACAACAAAAAAGAAAGGGACATTTATAAAGAACAGAGCACAATTCACTATGAATTTCAAAGGAAGGTAAATGGTGAGGGTGCAATAAAACTGGTTAACAGGTTAACTTTATCAGTTCCCTGGACATAATTGGGGGCAGGGCGATCACTCACAAATTGATTTATATCTCTTTAAGGAGTGTTAGCTTAGGTAAACATGAAAATATATGTCAGAGGTATTCATGCCCATCCTGTCTCTAGTTTTCTGGGAACAAATAAGGTAAAATGAGGTGTTTCTCATTTCACAGCATGAGCCCAGTCTGGTCTGTGATAGTGTCCGACACGTCCCATCAGCATCTGTCTCCTAAGGTCTTCCTGAATGTGTGATAAGAGGGTACTAACATTACTCAGGGACATGAGTGTACAAAGACATATTTTGGTGATCAAAAATGGACCACACACCTAATGAATAAGTGTAATAAGGTATATAGTGTCTATGCTGATCTTTAAATAGCTTCAGACATGACTTGTTAAGTTTCATGAGGCACAATGTCAAATATAACATAACTCAGAATCATTCTTATCTCCTGATGGGTCTATACATAGAATGGAAATGACAAGTATCAGAACACAGAGATTGCTCTGCATACACGGAACTTCAAGGCTTTCTTTCACTTATTGGTGGGAAAGTGAGGATCACATACCCCAGAACTGTCTGAACTCAACATATCAGTGATAGCTAGTGAAGGGGAAGAAATTTTCCCTTAATTTTTTTAGGGTTCTTGGCTTGGTCTGAAAACTAAACTGATAAAGACAGATTAACTGAAGAAAAGAAAACACATTTTTTTGTACTTATATTGAGAGCCTTCATAAGAAAATGAAGATCTGAAGAATGATCAGCCCAGAATAATTTGTTTAAAGTTTGATGAAGGGTGGAAGATCATCAGAAAATGTGATGGGACACAGCAAGGTCTGTTCTTTCAGGTTTTTCTCAGTGGGATTCTTTCCTCTAGGTATAGGAGAGGCACATTTTACAGGATGGTCCAGAAGTGAGAGACCTTCCTACACCATCTGTTTCTTAAATTCCTTCAGCTCAAAATATTTGAAATGGCATGTATTGGGGTAGCATATCCTGAATTCCATCAGTGTGAAACTGGATCTAATGGTTGTCATTTCATCAGTTTTATTAAAAAATACGCAGAATAATACAAAGCTTTCATATCAAATTGGAAAATGTTATATGTGGTCAAGGTTAGTTGTCCTTACATTAGTTTTTCCACTTGCCAGATATAAAGACCACTCTGTAAGCATTAGAGGGAGAGACAGAGATGACAGCTAAAGAAACCATGCTCTTAGGAACAAGTGAATGTCCTAGAATACCCATCACAACATGGAGGGACAGCTTTTCTCCCAAGGAACTCTCCGGACACTTCCTGCAATGGTCCAGTGGTGTCTGCTGTAGTTTTGAACATAAACACCCATGTCCTTATTGCGTGATATTAAGTAAAAGTACACGACACACAAATTGTATGCCAATGGCTTAAATGTACAGGAGGCCAACATTAGCTTGCCAAATAAATTCAACTTAAACCCCAGCTTGCTCTTTGTCAAAAAATTATGTATTCTTTTACATAAATCATAAACCCACGAAGCAGTCTCATAATTTGACACCAATCTTTTCTCTTGAGAGTCATTACTCAGGTTCTCATCTTTGAAACAGAATAGTGACATTTTTACTTAAAAAAGAACTCATTTTAATTTTAATTTCTACCCACTGTGCATTTTAAATCAGGCAGTACGAGCTATGGAGAGTTTGCCTCTGCCCTGTCAGACCCGGGAAGCCAGTCCAGGGGAAAGGAAAGGGGGAAAGGAAAATAGTTGTCAACTCCGTGAGAGCCTCAGGGTGCACAGGGTAGACAGAGAGGCCTTGCTGATCAACACAAACTCTTGACAGATGTCGCATCACAGTTGGGATCCAGCCTTTGCCAACTTCTAGGTCTTACCATATTCAAGAATTAAAATTTCAACTTTGAGGGGGGAAAAGAATGGAGACAATGTTTATTCCCCAGACTCTTTAGCTGCAGTTTGCCAAGCTGATTTCTAATATATAAATACTTTTCACAGGGAGATGAGAAATAGTGTCTTCTTGATCTTATTAAAGACAAGAATTAAGCCAGAGTATTCTCAGAGTAGGCAGACAGAGGACCCAGGGAGGTATACTTCCACTTATGGAACTGTTTAAGCTAATTTAACTAGATGCTGACAAAATAAGCACTCTGTGATTGTTTCTTTAGAAATAGAGATTTACCTAGTTGGGTAAGAGTTGTATGAAGCAAATAAAAGGTTTAAAAAGAGTGTTCTACTGTTGACAAGGCTCCTGTTCCAGGGGAACTCACCACTGAGGCAAGTGCCAGCTTAATGTGTGGCTCTCTAAACAAAGAAGGGGCATTTGCTTAGTAATGTCAGTTTATGGGGACACACTCAGGAGTGATTAGGTCTTTGAAGTATTTTAGTTGTCAGTGCTGGAGATCAGCTATGTCAGAGTCCATGTGTTGAAAGAACATTGCACTGAAGAAATAGAACAAAGATAGTTTTGTATAGAGGGTGAAATGCATGATTCTTTTTTTGCACATTTCACAAAATGAGGGATATTTGTGCACTAAAGTTGGAAAAATACAAAGTATTCATAAGTTATTTTGACAGAAAACTTCCAAATAAGACTTGCTTTTCTGGTATTTTCTTTTGCCTTCTCAGTCACATATCAGAAATAAAAAGCCCAAAAGGAGATGACAGAGTAACAAAGAAATAACGAGTGTTTGGGAACAGATCAACTCCACCCCCAGCCCCATGACTTTTTTCCTAAGTTCCAAATTTATTAAGGTACCAGGCACCCAAAGATGTACAATCTGTTAATGATAAAACTGAGGAACAATTCAGTTTGTTCCTTTGAATGAGGCCCACTGTAGGACTGACAAATATGCTGAAGGCTATTTCATTTGGAACTGAGTTGGGGGAAAAAAAGGCCCAAGTTACATCAGAGGCTATGTCAGTGTTTCTGGATGAAGTGTGTTGAACATGACATACCTTCCTTCCTCACCCACCTACTTATTCATTCATTCTTTCATTCAAAAACAAGCATTTGTTGAACATATGCTATGTTCCAAACTTTGTTCTAGAGTGCCAGAGACAAAAGACAAGACAAGTCTCTTTTAGGAAGTTCATTATACTGTGGTATTCCTTCCAAGCTGTTGGAATTCTACAAGTTATAGTGATTAAAACTGAGAAAAAATAAAAATTACTGAAAGAATTTATGGACAGAGTGACTGCTCTTCTGTCATGGACACTCATAAAAGAGCAGTTCTTTGGGAGCTCTCAAAGTTGCAATCTATGAATGCACAAGATTTTTCAATTCCCCATAAAACACCAACTGTAAGCAAGGCAAATTAGTGTGAAGAAAAAATGCTTTGTAATAACAATCAACATAGACAGGTTTTGTAAAGCCTTTATATATTTGAGCTGATTGGTAGAGCAGTATTTGCTTCTATACTAAGGGGTCTGCAGTAATATTAAAGGTGTCATTCAAACAGCACCAATAGAGGACCTTTCTATAAGGAAATGGAAGACAGAGGAGAAGTGAAATGAGATTCCCAGACCTCATGTGCTGGTCTTCACTGTTTTTCAAACTCACCATTATCAGCTCTTTATAGTTCAGAGGTATCAGCAACCCTAACTACAAAGTAAGAGGAACAGAATATATTATCAAATTAAGCTATGGAGTTCTATGATGCTCTGAATCATGTGTTCCTGGATCCACTAGAAGTAGGTATAATCAAATAGCATTAACATTCAGGTAAATCACTGCATCCCCGTTTTAAATCCTCAGGTTTCTCATCTTACCTCTTTGCATTAGTTCAGCTTACAGTCACTGTCTCCAAAACGGCAAAATGATCATTCAGTCTGTTGTGGATACTATTTCCTTTTTTAACCTATATTTTCTAGCTTGACTCGATGGACTAGCTGCTCCTTAAAATTAGTTCCTCCCTTTCCAATTCTAGAACGTTGTTGTTTTGCTATCTCAAACTAGTCCTACACATTCAACTTTGACCCTGACTAAACATAACCATTGTGATAGTTAGCGAGGTGGTTTATCACATTCATTCTGTGCATATCCCATTTCAATAGTCACTCCACTGCTTTTTCTTCCTCTTCCCAAAGTCTTTCCAGAAAACACCACAAAAACTTATACTATTGGGGCCCTGGGTACGGTGGCGTGTGCCTTTAATTGCAGCCTACGAAACGTGAGACTGAGGTTCCCCAGGCAACATAGTGAGACTTAGTAAAAAAAAAAAAAAACCCACTTATACTATTATTGCTGTAGGTATTCAAATTTTACTAATAAGAAAACTAAGATAGCAAGAGGTTAAGAGACTTGCTTAATCTCACACATTTAGAGTCATACAATTAAAATTCAGGCAGTTTGATTACGGGACAAATAATCCTAACCAAACATGACTACTTTTTGTTATTGTTGTCTAAAGTGGAGGATAAAGTGAGAATACAACCTCTGTGAAGAACAGGAGATGGTAAAAGAAAACCAACAGAGAAGCCTGGTGTTCCTGATCATAGAATTAAGTTCTACTTCTCAGCATCCAAGGTAAAATGGGAAGTAACATGACTTACATTATGCTTTCTGATCTGAAAACATTCATTAAAATCTAAAAGAAACTCACAAGTAGTATCAAGGAGAGAACTATAAATGACATAATATATGATCATGTAACAGAAGATTTTTTAAAGTATTCTGTAATGGACTTACTTAAATCAAGAACAAATAGCAAGAAAGTTCTGTGAAAGCATGTAGAAATGAATTAACATATTAGTTATGTATCCTATACTTAGCTTGGCACAGAAGGAAATGACTGCTTAACAGTAATTTTCAAACTGCACCTACAGATTAGTGGGTCATGAAATCATTTAAATCACAATTAATTTTTTTAAAAATTACACACATGCATAGTATATGTGTATGGTCAGGGTTTTTTTTTTTCAGGTTTAAGGAGATATATTGCGTGTTAAAAATATTTTTATGTCATTTCTATAGGTTTATATATATTTGTGACAACTTGTAAGTGAAATTTACTTTTTTTTTTTTTTTTAAGTTTAAAGCCACTGCCTTAAGATTATTCATTTTGACTAGATGCTATCTCACTGGGATGGTGCCAAAGTTCCATAAACAATAATATTAGATTGTAGTTGTTAAGAGAGTTTGAAGTGTAGCCTTTTAAACTGATTAAAAGAAGACTCTTGTGGTTAGATTTTAGATGGAGAAGTGGAAAGGAGGTCATTTTATAATTATAGAAGTTTGTATTTGTGCTGACATGGAGGAGCTTCTGGTTACTGCAGAGATGGAGCTGCAAGAAAGAATAAAGGAAAGGTAATGCCTTTTTCGTAAAACATGACCTCCATGTGATCCACTCAAATGCAAGAACAGCCTCCTCATGCAACTCCACCACTGGTGTGCACGTGACCCATGTGCCTATGACAGTCCTGGTGTAACTATTCATAGTTTGCCCTTTCAGTATCAAAACTGTCCTGGTTGTATGGCACCTTAAATATAGGACCACTTTCTATAAGCAAGGAAAAAATGGCCTAGAAGAAATATTTTTAAGGGGAGGTTATGAACCAAAGGTGTCCTATCCTTTTATTTGGATTATGACTGACTCATGTTTCTCTTTCTTCTCACAAATGACTGAGGCATACTTTCAGAAGGAAGTTAATTTTCCTAGTTAGGAGTGTCAGTAAAGACCTGAGTGGTGTTTCTCAACCAGAACTCACAGATTTGATGGTTCTCAGCTGGTTCTCAGTTAACTGAGTTCATGAGAAGTATTTGTGAGGTTTTGTATATCATTTGAAACTATTTTAAATTTAAATATATATTTAAATATATATATAATATATATATTTAAATATATATATATAATATATATATTTAAATATATATATATTATTATATATATATATATAATAATGTAGACATATTCTGCATCCTCTGGTTGGTCACAATAAGATTTCTATGTATAAGGTATTCCTGTTCTCAAGATAAGTCTGAGCAGTAGCATTTTAATATTTGTGAAAGTTTAGCTTAAAAACCCCAAAGGTGTTCTTAATGCATAAACTCTATATCCATGAGAAGTTGGAGACAAAATGGCATCATCAGGCAGTAGAAAGTCAATGTTTTTCTGTCATGCAAAAAGAGGGACTTGATGAAAGAATTAAGAAGTTGCAGGACTCAAGACCACCAAGGAACCCACTTTGCAGCTCTGACCTTGGGCAGTTACCACCCTAATCAGATACTAAGTGCTGGTACAGTTTCCACAGGGCAATGTAATCTGCGATGTTAAATTAATGTTAATATTAAATTTGAGTTTTACAGAATGTTGTGGATTTTAGCGTTGTATAAAGCTATTGGCACCAGAATTTAACTAGTGTTCTAACTAGTGTTTATTTCTTCAGGGGTATTTATATTACTAAACTTTAGAGATTCATAAGAATGTATAACACCATGCTTGGAAACAAAGACTGATTTTCTGTAAAAATAAGAAACCAGAACAACCAGACTTTCTAGCATATTGGCTTAACAGACATGCCAATTTAGCAAAATGTAGCAAAATGAATCGCCACTTATTTGAACTAAAGGGCAGTTGTCTTCATTGGAGCTTCCACCTGCTTCTCCCAATGCGGTCTCATTACTTCCTCAGACCTTCTATTTAGCAACTCCTCTCAGACAAATCTGGATTATCCCAGTGTTTTTCTATTTTCCCCCTTTACTTTTGTACACAGTATTAACTCTTTACCTCAGTCTCAGCTATAAGTCACAAAAATTTTAGGAGACATTAAATAGAATAATCAGTATGTACATGTAAAACAATGTATCCAGTATAGTAATGACTAAATATTCAGTCCCTCAAGAGTAACTTATTTTACATTAAAAAAAAATTGGCACCCAAGGTTTAGAAAGTTTGAGGTCTATTTATTTCACACATCAAGTTAAAGGAAGTAGTTCAAAATCACATTAATTTTCACATTTCAAAAATATATATAAATTCTGAGTAACTGATAAGTTTATACAAAAGATTTTTCTAGTTTCTGAATGTGCTACTTTAATCATCTAGTTTTTGACTGTCCTTGATGTGCTGAAGTACAATTTCTTTTTCTATTTTAAGACATTCTCTTCTACTGTTCTGTCCTTGGCTATTCCTTATAGGTTTGAAGTATCCTCCAGAAGACAATTATGGATTTATCCATTGGCATTCCAACCTTATTATTGAGTCTATTTCATTTTGAAATTTTCCCACACTATATGCATGCCTAAGCATGTCTGTAATATAGGAGATTCTCTATTTAATTTACATCATTCAGTCCAGTGCACAAGCTTTTGAAAATGATTTGACTATTCTTTCAATTCACTGTGGAAAACTAAATGCTGCTGCACAAAATATACCTATATTGTTTCATATGGGAACATAAAAACAAAATGATATTTTTTTAAATATCTAGATCACTTAAAACGAAACATCAGGTTCTCTAGTAGAATTCTAGCTAATTACAGAGTGGGAAATGAGGTGTTAAAGAACATCCCAAGCAATAAGCTGAGACACTTTATACATTGTGATATTAGTTTTCCCCAGTAGGACTGTTCAAAATTGGTGACATTAAAGAATGCTTGTGTGTATCTGTGAGTGAAAAAGTGAGAGCTAGAGTAGAGAGATACAGATCTCAAAGTAGAGGACCTAGGAGGAAATGTTAAGAGCTCAGAGATCATATTTCAGGGAATGGGCAGTCACTGAAACATTTTAAGCAGGATATTAACATAATGGGAGACTTTGTTGTAGAAAGTCAGCAGCCATAGTGTAGATTATGAGGTATGAATCAACATGTAAAAAGATACATTGGGGAGAAAACTTTAAAATTCAGATGACCTTAATGAAGGAAATATTGGTGGCACTAAGTAAGGGAGACCCATGAGGGGGGTGGAGGAGAGCTAGGATTAATGACTACTAGCAAGAGGTGAGAATGAGGAAAAATAAAACAATTGAACCAAGTTTCTAACTTGTGAAGCCAGATGGATGATGGTTTTTCTAAATAATGTGGACGTGAAGGAATGCATCAGAAGATAGTGAAGACATTCATTATGATGACTATAATCTCAAGAAATTAGGAGAAAAGAACATCTTCTGAAAGATAAGAGAGAGCAGTGTTTGTATAAGAGAATGGCAGAAGGCAGTGGTAGTTTGGAAATGTTACTAATGTGGATGGAAAAGGGAGCTAAGAAAAGAATAACCAGTTATTGGTCTGTGCAAAAGTCTGTTAGGCTACCATGAATTTCTAGTGACCTCAACCTGCACTACAAACAATATCCAGTTATATAACGATCTGGGCAGAAGCAAGAATTTGATCTAGAGTTGCAAGTTTTAATATGTGCAGTGTCAATGCAAGAGCATGGAGATGAATGCCCTAGGAGAAAAACGTTTTAAGACATCAAAGTAGGATGCAAGATGATAGGGGAGACCAAGAGAGAAAAGGATAGTCTTAAGGGGATGAAGTTTCAAAATTACAGGCATCAAGAAGTAGTATTGCAGTTTTAATAAGAATGAAGGAGTAAGAAAGCTGGAAAAGTAGGAGGTAGTGAGATGAAGTTTTCCTAAGAACTCTTTATCTATGCAATCTGATATGGAAACCATGAACACATGTGTTTAATAATATTTGAATTAATTAAAATGAAAAAGTATGCTCTTCAGTCACACTAGTCACATTTAAAGTGCTCAGTCGTCATGCATGACTACTGAATTGTCTGTATTGGGCAGAACAGATTAGACATTTCTGTCAAGCAGAATGGCCCATCGGAGAGTGTAGTTCTGCATAATACAACGTGGTAGGGAAAGTGAATTGCTCAAATCAGTGGTGATGAAGTCATTGAGTGGCTGTATAAAAACCAGTAACTTAGGATACTGAATGGATTTTCCGAAGATGTTGATTTCAGCCTATGGTAGAGCTCCTGCGGAGAAGACACAAATTAGATGCTCTAGTCCTCCATAAATGTAGGGGATTTGACCAATAGAGGAACACCTAAATTCTGGGAATGTGCTTTCTGGAAGTTTATCTTAAATACTTCAGGCCTTATTGTAGCATCATTTGGTTTCTGATACATGTTTGACTAACTCCCACTGTGATATTCCATTTACCTCTTGAGCCTCTCCTGAACCATCCCATTGATTCAAAAATCATCTCTTCTTAAAAGATATTTAGATGTTTCAGTCAACTCAACACTGTGGGGTGGAAAGGAATCTGTCACATTAACTTTATATGGGGAGCTAGGTAGCTGAAAATAATGTATAAGTATAGCTACACCTTCATATGGAAAATTTAATAGGGATTGTCTGTACCAGGTTATCTGAAAAAAAGAGGTATTTTTTATTAAGGTAAAAAGGTGGCTTGTGTACATTTATTTTGTTTATTAAGCACTTTCGTTACATTCTAAGACTGAGACTGAAGTTTTCTATGATCAAGAGGGAAGTCTATCACTGTAGAAATGTGGTATAGTTATATTGGCTACTTGTGGTTAAAAATATTACAAAGAACAATTTTTAGTAGCATAAGAGCTAGTTGCCATCACTGTATCTTTTCTTGAGAGTTAGCAGCTATGAGCTACAAGCCTGCAGCAGCCGTTCTTCCCAATTAATAGTGATTCCTGATTCAGAACAAGCTCTCTAACCATTTCATTCCTCTGTCCCTCACTCCAGTGGTTACTGTAATATCAGAACAGGAGATTTACCAGTTTGGAAAGGTATTTACACCTTGTTTGGAAGAGTAAATGAATCTTCTGTGTAAGTAAATAACAATAATCTGAAATTATCCAGTCATCTTTTGCATCTTTCCTAATCTCAGCTTTGTTCATTCTTAATACTGTACGATTTTACTTGTCCTTTATTAATAGGAAGAAGTTGGGTGCTACAGTTCTATTTCTTATTTTCAATTGGCTATACATTTTTAGTCTCCATTGATTCTGCTAAGTTGTGTAGTTATTTGTGTGTAATAGGCTCCTCCATCGCAATATGCAGCAGAAAATCCCTTTTGACAAACCATAACAAGCTTAATTGAGTCATGAGACATGCCATTAAATAGCTTCCAATGAGGCAAGCTGTCTTTTTCCACAGGTAGCATACACTTTCACAAATACCTAAAGTTTCACCATGTCTATATGGTATCACGTGAATAAGAAAACTACTTTATTCTTTTGTGAAAATTTATACAAAGGTATGGAGTTACTATTTAAGTGTTCAAATTAAACTTTACAGAAGTATACGTTCTTTCAGATGACCGTCTTCTTTCTTAAATTTAGTAAAGCCCATTTTCTTTTTTACATTTTGGTATTAAATTACAAGTGAAATGTTTAAAATCTGTTCCTTTACTCTACTGATTAACCATTCCCTAATGAGAATCCCAAATCAATTCTTTTTACAATTTTTGTTTTACTTTAATTATCACCTAGTAAGTAATATTAATAGAAACTATTCTATCAAGATAGCATTTCTGGTTCTCTCCCATTGACTTTGCAGCCTAAAACCATTCCAAATTCTGACATTACTTTTAATGTTCTCAGGACAGATGCTGTTAAGGCTTTCAGCATAAGAGTAGTTGATTAGCAGACATTAGTTAACTTGTGAACTCCACCTGAATATCTTTCAGATGCCCATGGGATCTGGGTGATATAATAGATTCAATGTCAGCCTGAAGAGTAGCATCAGTAATGGGCATCATCCTTACTTGCCTCCCCAATACAGCAATAAGGCAAGGAAAGAGAGATTGTAAACCATTGATTTGAACCATATAAATGGGCTGGAAATAAATTGTGCTATCTATTGTATTTCTCCCCAAAGCCAAATTTACCTCACACACAATACAAGTAATCCCATTCAATTGCATCAAAGGACTTCTTGGCATCTAATAATATTGTTGTGACCCGTTCCAATTTTCTCTTTGTATTCCAGATGAGTTGAATTAACCTATGCAGAATATATGATGCTCACTTTCCTTGCATAAAGCACTCTCTGATAAGGGTCTATTAGATTTGGGATTATTTTTTTCAGTCATGTAGCCAGTATTCCGGTATCTATTCTTTTATGCCTACCCACATTGTATAAAAGGATGTTTTTTCACAACACTGCTAAAAGGGTAACATGCAATTTTGAGTACAAGGCTATATGGATATATGTAAGAGGAGAAAGGACTCTCAGCTGCCTGATTTTAAACCACAGATAATATCTGATGCTTTAAAAATTCAGTACAAACCATTTAAATGCATTACATTTATTCAAAGTCTATTTCTGGCTGTTCAGTGTGCTGATGACAGAAAGCAGTTAATGTGTTGGTAAGCAACCTAAATTTTTATAAAGCTATTTTGAAAGTGCTCACTGCCACAAAAAGTAGTATCAATTGCTCCTCGCTTTCCAACTGACATTGCAAGGTTGCTCCAAGCGTCCATTCTTCAGCAATGGCAAAAGAAAGGAAGGCAGAGAATACTTCCTTGGGAAATTTCTAGGTATTCAGACACAAGAACAAGAACTCCTCTAAAAACATGTCCTGAAATATTTTGAAGGTCTTCTTCCCTCTCTGATGCCCTGGGCATAGGGAGTTGCACACCAGTGGTCAACTGAGTGAGGGTGCAGAGGGGAAAGCCAATTGATAGTCTTGAGGTTTCCAGTAACTTACATCCTGTGGAACAACCTGGTGTAAGGAGAAGGGCCTTGTGTCTGCAGGAGTTTGAATGCTGGCTCTACCCTTTCTTTTCTAGCGAAGGCTCAGAAAGGTCTGAGTAACACTGTGGGTTTTCTCTTTCACAAAAAGGTTACAATGACTGCTTCTGGAATTACTGTGGAAGATCAAGAAAGATAACATGAGGACTTTAATCAAGTATTTAGTGCCCAATAATTATTAACTGTTTCACTGCAATCATTTATAATAAAGTGGACTATGATATCCATAGGAAATTCCAACTCAATGGCACACAATTGAGTACTAATTCTAATATTAATTATTATTAATAATATTAGTGCCAATACTAATCTGGTATTCATATTAGTCTTCATGGAGCTATGCTGGGAAAATAATGGTATTCAATATAGTGAACTGTCAGGTATACTTTGTGATTAACCTACAAAGAATAAATGGATTTTCTACTATTGCATCCCATAACAACAGAATTTCAATTTGAAAAAAAAAAAAAATTTCAGTAAGTACCAAAATCTAATAATAAACAAATTACACTTCTGCATTAATATAATTTATGTGATTGAGCTCAAGAGATCCCATCTTTCTTTAAATATATTGATTGGTATAAGGGGTAAAATGGTTAATGAAATGAAGGCCAAAAAAAAAGCATTCTTCTGAAGACTTCCCAGTTATGAGAACTCAGTTATATGTGCTTGCAAGACAAAAAAGTTAATGAGCAAATAAACTCTAGTTTAAATGTTTAGAATGTAATAATTCAAAGGATTCACCTTCAGGAGAATTCTATACTTCTATATTGAGAGCTTTTTTTTTTTTAAAGGTAATTTCAAAATATATACAATCTTTTGAAACATGGTGTATAATTTTTCCTAATAGGTGGAAAATATGTTTGGACTTTAAGTGGAACAATTTCATGAGAAAATACATGATCTGAACCGAAAGCTAAAAAACCTAAGGAACATATATACAATTGCACACAGTATTCCCAGGGAATATGTAACCAGGAACAGTCACTTAGTAAATGGTATTGGGTTTTGGTAACAGTATAATCCACTCTCATTAGGTTTCTCCCTCTGTGCATTAATATGTGACATCATACTCTCATATAACATTTCATAACATAGTGAAATAAAAAGCCCCTCCAGATTGCAACTGTAAGATAATCAGATTCTGTAGTGCTCATTATGGCTGCAATTATGTAACAAAACTCTCCAAATATAGTTCAGTTATTGCAGTTATTAATCATTCTACTTTTGTTTCAAGTACTTGCTTTATAGCTTGCTGGAAAGACTCCATTATTCTCCAAGCTGAATGCCGGAAGTCATACACTTGCATGTGAATCTGCTGTTCTAACGGCTTCTCAACATAATTTACCCTTTCGATTTGTATTTGTGAATACAACAAAAAGGTGGAGAAATAAAGCTGGTGTCAATAGACTCACTGACCTTTGCAGTAAACAGAAGATAGTCCTTAACAGAAAACAACTCTGCAAATAAGAAACCTATTTTGCTAGAACTAGTAATAGTGCTGCTTACAAAGTAAGTCTCAGAATGGCAATCAGCTCTTAAAAGAAAAAGGATAGAACAAAACCCAGAAAGAAGCTTCCCATTTGATAAGGAGCAAAAGTGATAAGGCCAGCAAATATGCATTTTTAAAAGTTCAAAGAATCACCATCTTGAATAGAATGCATTTCTAAACTTTTTTTTTTTTTTTTGCATAAGACTACACAGTCTGATTAATTTAGCTAGGAAATGCCAAGTAAAAGACCGCAGATTTATTATGCAGAACAAACACCATCTGCACCACCTTAAATCATTGCTATAGATATACTTCAAGAAAAAAAATTTCACCTGGAAAATTTTCAAGCCTACATTCTAACATGATAGTATATTAACTAAGTTTGCAAAAGGCACAGGGAAAGAGCCTCCATAATTATTTCAATGTTAACATGCAGAAAGGCTTGAAAAATAAATTTACTATATAGATAAGGTTTACAAAATGCATGTTACCAATTTCACATAGTTCATGATTTTTTCAACTTGGCTACATACATTGGGCCCCAGGCTTTGCCCTTGTCTGGAATCACCAGCAGTCCATATTCTTGACCAGTGGGAGCAAATGTGAAGTCTTGGGAGCAAGTTCTTGCTATTTCCTTAATGTCCATAGGCACGATGTTATTGTAGGAATTTAAAATTTCATCAATCACATCTTGATTTTCTGCCTTGGAAAGTGTGCATGTAGAATACACAAGTAACCCTCCAGGACGCAAGGCCTTAATTGCAGACCTGAATGTGATCAGGAAAATGCAGAAGATTGGTTAGGCACATTAACAAAACAAAACAAAAGAAGATGAGGTCTTGAACAAGGCAGCTGATAAACTTGAAACTAACCTTTGACTCAGATTATTGTAACTTGGATGTTTTAAAAATGTACAGATATTTCTTTCTTTCCTTTTTTTAATTGAATCAAGTTTGAATTAGTTGGCCATCATTTGCATATATGTGTGTGTGTGTGTATATATATATATACACACATACATATATCAATATATATTTTCTTAAGTAGTTTCATATTTTAATGTATGTGCTTCACTTATCTGCACCAGAGTTCTAGTGACATCACACTATCAAACTGACCTCCATTACCCATTGCTCCCTTGTAGATGATGACCATATTCTTCAGTCTGAGTTATTTTTGCTGTATTTTGTCAGTTTGTTTTTGTTATTCCTATTCCATTTCCAAAGACAAATCATCAGTATTTGCTTTCATTTTCTGACTTAGCAAAATCACCTCAAGTTCTACCCATGTTGTCAAGGAAGGTAAGATCCCATCTGTTTTAATAGCTGAGTAATATTCCATGCATAAATAGCCACAACTTTTTTTATCTAGCTATCAGTAAATGGGTGAATATTTAGGGTGGTTCTATGTCTAGGCTATTGTGTAAAATGCTACTATGAATATAGGGGTACATATATATTTTAGAACTAGGTTAACTATTTCTTTCTAATGTACCCCTGTATGACTAGGAATATGATTACCAGATCTTTCAACATGGGAACGACAGAATGTGTTTGATTGGCTTGTTGTTTTTTCATGAAAGGGTAAGAGGAAGGGGGTTGAGCCTGAAATAATGGATTTGTCTTTCAATATATTGAATGTGGTAGTAAACAGGAAGGAAAAGGGTTAGAGCTTAGTAACATTTGAAGTAATAGTTATTAAGTAGGATTTCCCAGGGAAAGTGCAAGAAAAAGGGGTTGATTAAGCACAGACACTGAAAAAATGCCTATATTTTAAGTGACAAGAACTTAGAAAGGAAATTAAGAAGGCTTTACAGATGAGAGAGTAGCTTCAGGGAAAAGGTGGAAAGAAATCAAGATAGGGGTTTGCTTTTAATGGGGAGACTTGTACATATTTATAAAAGAAGATTCAGAAAATAACAGCACCAGAATTTCAACAGAAGAGTTAGTTTCAGAAAAGATGGGAAAATGGACAGGTAACAAAAGGTGTTCAGTGATAAATGCCAGTTCACAATATTAACAGCCCAGATATTGAGAGTAGAGTGGGAGGAAGATCATCTACTAAGAGAGAAAATTAGAGTAGCTTTTTAGTCCTGCTGTAACAGTGATAACCCCAAAGCCATTACTAATCAAAAACTTTTTAAAGAAATCTTATGTTTCAGAACCTAAAAGATTTGAGTATATTCAGTCCCATATCTCACATCTAGAGAACATTCTAGTAACTGAGGTTTATAATGAAGATCCACATCATCAAAATAAGTTCAAATTCTGTTCTTTATCATCAGTTATTAAAGGAATAAGTGATTCTAATGCAAAAAAAGCAAACAGGTGATAAACTTTCTCTTCTTAGACATCTTTATTGTGGCGGTTCAAAAATTTTTAAGTACTCAAAACAATAAAATGAAGAGGATAGAAAAAAGTCATTAACTAACAACGGATTTCAACACCTTTCTAAAAAATGATATGTAGAAGAGGAATAGTGTATCAGGAAGGCAAGAACTTCTCAAATGAGGATTATAGGCACAAAGGCGATTATTTGACCTACTAACTAAAGAGGTCTTTGGAAATGCTTGATGAAGTATGTCAGAAGTATTTGAAAGAGAGAAAATAACTACAAGCATATAAAAGAAATCATGAGTTTTTTTTCTATTCTACCTTGTAGGGGTCCACACAATGTTACTCTGGGTTTTTAGTAATTTAAAGGGAAACTTTCAGATATATAAGATAATAAAATTTGTGTAGTTTAAGACAGCGAAAATTTCATATGACACATCTACAAGAAGTTTTCCCCTTTCTTACAGTAACATAGTAATGCATCAGTAATTTGTTAAAACTGTGTAAATTACAACTACACTTATTTTGAATAATTTTTTAACTACAGCATTGAATATATAATTCTCTTTAAGAAGTTTAATTACTATACACAGGATATATGCAGTATTTAAATGCAGAGATCTTTAAAGTCCTATGAAAGAACTTATTTTAATACCAGTTTCATAATTAGCAAAACCCAGTGCTTAATCAAGTAAGTATGAGTCTTATTACAGTTGTACAAAAGTACATTGAAGTCTCATCATTTATAAACAATATGTTCCTGGCTTGATGGAAATTTTAATTAATTTCTATAATGTTGCCAATGTTGGCTGATTTTTCCGCTGTTTTCATTCCAACATTTATAATTTATCTTTCTAAAATTAGACACTTAACTGCGCATATTAATTTCTAAATAAGGAAATTGTATGTAACAACACAAAGCTTTTATACAAATTGGGTTAAACTGAACACCCTAAGCAAAATGTAAGTGAACCCTATCAAATGGTGGTTGGTGTTCTATTGCTGCTAGTTATTATTTAAATATTTTGCTTGTAGTAGTTATGGGATTCCAAATATGATAAATTTGCATTTAAAAATTATGGAAAACAGGCAGCAGGAAAAAACTCACTCCAAAATTTCATATAACCAAGACTTTTTTTTCAATACTGAGAACTATCTTATGCCATAGAAGACATTTTTTCATGAA
>PVHY01010457.1:0-51876 GCA_004024945.1 Uropsilus gracilis
CCCCAGAACAGATGAGTGGATGAAAAAGATGTGGTATATATACACAATGGAGTATTACTCATCAATTAAAAATGACAAATTTGATGAATTTATAGACACCTGGATGTACCTAGAAGAAATCATTCTAGCAGAAACGAGCCAGATAGAAAGGGACAGAAACCAAATGGTTTCACTAATATATGGTCAACCAAATGAAACTGCACAAGTGGAGAGAGGGGACCACCTGGAGCGGGCAGGGAGGGGAGGGGATGGTGTTGGGTGACCCCCAGGGACTGAAATGATGTAAAAATAATAATAATAATAATAAAGCAGCTATTGGTAAAAAAAAAAATCTGATAAATGAGTATGGACTTATTACACCCATTTTATTGATAGTTAAATGAAAGCTCAGTGATTAGGTGACTTTTCCAAGGCTGTACAACAAGTTCATGGTAGAAAACGGCTCTGGAGACTTCCAGTGTTTGCCCCAACCCTTCCACAATAAGAACCTCCCTTCCCTGGCTTCCCTTCTTTCCATCAGGTGACGGGTGTGAGTACCTGACCTGAAGTGGGGATGGTAAGATGTGGTAGGAAGCCCAGTGCTTCCAGCTTCTCTCCACTTCCTAACCTTTGCTGTAACCTCCTCCCATTTGTTCCACTCCTGACCCATACCAACAGCAGCCCTACTGGCTATAGAGGGACAATTCATCTCCCTGAACCTGCCTCCCAGCTGTAATAAGAGTCAGTATTGGTGATCCTGAGACTCCTTCCATTTGAAGGTCTGAGAAAGACTGGGGGGCCAGTTCCACACTGCCTGCACTAGAACACAAAGCCCAGAAGCACCAGGAAGGCACAGAATTCTCATTTTTATCACATAAACCAGAATTTGACTTCAGTGTTTCATACATTTTTACCTTTCACTGTTGTGTGCCTGCATGCATATGTGTGTATGTAGGTGGTATTTTCAAATAAAAAACAAAACTAGATGATTCTACTACATCATCAGGTTTGGGCAACACTTTGAAGTTTACACAGATCTTATGTTTCACAGTATTCACAATACTTCATTTACTTGCAAGTTTCTTGTCAGGAAACAGGGTAGGGATAACAATGACTCCATTTCCCACTTCTCACATGGGAAAATTGATGTACAGAGAGTAGAAGGCAGAACCTGGAACTTATTCTTCGAGGCCCTATTCCCAATTCTGTCCTCTTCCTGCTCTTCTGCTGAGATTTGAGTTGATGTGCCCTTTAAAAAAGGACAAATATAATGACTTGGTCAGTAAGTCTGCCCAAAGAGGTCACTTACCCTGGTGGGGAGGATGTCATGTGCTGGGAAGTCCTTTCTCTGGGATATGAGAATGAGAGGGGACAAGAATGATTAAACTCTGGGACAAAGGCAATGGGATGCTGACAGAATGACTCAAAAGACTAGGGGAGCTCTGGGGGGTGCTGACCTCAGCATTC
This sequence comes from Uropsilus gracilis, assembly GCA_004024945.1. NCBI lineage: Eukaryota > Metazoa > Chordata > Mammalia > Eulipotyphla > Talpidae > Uropsilus > Uropsilus gracilis. The sequence continues at coordinate 1,447 of PVHY01010457.1, forward strand.
AGGATGCCCCACACACACCAGCATCTGTCAGAAAGACAGCTCAGTCCTGGTTACAAGGCACCCCAAAGTGGATCAAACCCAGACCTGGCCCAATGGCTCCCCATTCACTGAAATACAAGGTGGCAAGTGGCTGTGCAGGTAGGACTGGAGTTTAGTCCCCATCTAACAGCAGGGCAAATGGGGAGTACCTTTCCAGCATTGAGTTTTGGTGAGAGTTGGAATGGAATGCCAGTCTCTAACATGTCAAAGCACGGTCCCCACCAGAGGGTGCTACTTGGGTCTGTTCCTTTTCTTTCTGCCCTGTTCTTCACAGTTGAGGGCATGTGTGGTCCCCAATAAAGTTGTGGCTTTTTAACAGGAATCTCAGAGGTTTAACTAGAAGCATCTGATTATGTGGAGACACCCAGATGTGAAGGTAAGTCAGTGGGGTTGTTATTTTGCTTCTCAAATCAGAGTTGCAGAGGAAACTGGTGTACTTTGCATCCTATCTCTTTTGTTACTTTCTAGCTGCTATCCCCAACTGATGGATTTTACCACCTGAGTTCCAGCTTCCTCTCAGGAGGCAGGGATATGATCACATTCAGAGTCCCTATACCATGACCCAACACACTTAGGGACTCAGGGAACATCAATGCTGATAAAGTTAACTATAGTAAGACAAAGTGTAGCCAGATATTATAGAGGAGGAGGAGGAACTAAAAGTAACAAAAATAGCCCAAAAAATAGCCCAGCACAGTGGCTTGTGCCTGTAAGCTTCAGTCTATGAAGCAGCCAGGGCTAGGGATCGCGGTTCGAGTCCTGCCTGGGGCCCGTTGAGAGACCTAGTTCCAAAAAAACAGCTGGGCGTGGTGGCGCGCATCTGTAATTCCAGCTACCTGGGAAGCTGAGGCTGGGGATTGCTTGAGTCTGTGGTACCCCAAGCAACATGAACCTGTGGTTCCACGGGCAAAAATAGCGAGACCTAGTCTCAAAAAAAAAAAAGTAACAAAAATAGTAATGGCTATCTAGCATCTGAACAAAATTTAATGCTTCACAGCAATTGTAAGTACCTCATATGTTTTGATATTCCAAATCTTGTGAGGAGCTAGGATGGCACTATTAGCTCTCTTTACGACAGAAAAAAACAAGGATTGGAGAAAAGAATTATGGTTTATTCAGGACCATTCATTCTGTGTCAGAGAGATGCATCAGTGCTGATCCTTGCCCCCTGGACTGGCAAGAGTGTGAGAAGACTCAGGGAAGGAGGAGAGGAAACGAATTCAGAATTCTCCTGTCTCCTCTTAATACTTGCCATTAGCAATCAAGAAATTCAAATTAAAACCCCATGAAGATCCTATTTGCAGTGTATTTGTTTTATTGCAAGGAAATGGTCTCTCCTAGCAGCAGCTGAGTGCCCAGAACATTGGCACAGACATTGCCAAAGAATGGTTCACAGCTCTGCTAACAAGCAGTATCTCTAAGATTGCCACAGTAATTCCACTTCTAAAATGTTCTTTGTAGGAAATAATCACCAACAAGTAAAAGATGTAACTGCAAGGTAACACATCTGTATCACTTTTTCATAGAAGTAAAAATGTTGAAAACAACCTAGACGTTACTATTATGAAACATGCTGTTGGATTAAAATTTTTTGTAATTGTTTGTGAATTCATCAATAGAGTGACTCTTAAAGTAACAGGATATGCCTGAAGACAGATGACTGACCACTTATGAATAAGCTGCATGTGGGCAAAAACAAAAAAAATTCTTTAATTCATATAGAAGCAACAAGACTCCAATAATAGAGAATATGGGGGAAAGTGGGTAAAAATGGGAATTGGTAAAATAAATTTGTATTAACTTGCTATTTAAGATAGATTTTAAATATAAAAGTCTATGTATAAAGTCACATGGTAACCTCAGAACAAAGTACCTGGAGGAAACAGAGATAAGTGGAATGTAAGTAACACAAAAAAAGATAACTTTCAAAAGATAACTTCATCCAAACTTTACACCTTATACAAAATTAATTCAAAATGGATCATAGAGTTACATGTAAAGCATAAAGTTATGCAAGAGGTAAGCAAAGAGATTTTTTAGACTTGATATAAAAAGTACAATCCATACAAGAAAAAGATTGATTAATTAGATCTCATCAAAATTTAAATTTTTGCTCTGGAAGAGATAAAAAGACAAGATACAAACTGAGATAAAAATAGTTGAAATCACATATCTGACAAAGAAGTTGTATTTAGGATATGTAAAACCTCTCAAAACTCAGGGAAAAAAAGAAATGTTTCTCTCGCAAAAGGACATTCCAAAGAGAAAAGGATCAAAAAATCATGAACAGGCATTACATGAGAGAGTGAAATCCGGTCTCCAGAAAAGGAGGGGACAGGGGGCAAAAAGCCCTCCAACCGACAAGCCCCACAGGTTCGTTTCACCCGAGTGTAGCAGTTCCACTCAAATTGCTGTTTAACAAGGGATTTTATTTTATGTATTATTTATTGTTATGTATTTATTTTATGTATTGTATGTATGTATGTATGTATGTATGTATGTATTTTGATACTAGGTCTTGCTATTTTTGCCTGTGGAACCACGGGCTCTTGTTGCCCGGAGTACCACAGACTCAAGCAATCCCCAGCCTCAGCTTCCCAGGCAGCTGGGATTACAGACGCGCGCCACCACGCCCAGCTGTTTTTTTGGAACTAGGTCTCGCTACCGGCCCCATGCAGGACTCGAACCGCGATCCCTAGCCCCGGCCGCTTCATAGGCTGAAGCTTACAGGCACGAGCCACCGTGCCGGCTACAACAAGGGATTTTATTAACAAAGGAGTTCAACAGGGAAAACGAAAAGTCCTTAAAGCCACAAGTGGCAGTTATCTTACCCCAGTCACCATTCTCAGTCCCAAAGGTCCCAAAGACACAGTCCAATGATGGTTCCTTTATTCCTATGAACCTCAGGCGTAGGCACTTTCGCAAAGTCCAGTCCTTTCTCTGGCATCTTCTCTTTTCTTCTTTTCTCTCCAGTGTTCCACGCTGCTCGACTTTTTCAAGGTGCTTCAAACTTCTTCCACAATTGCTGATGCACAAGTCAGCTTTCCAGATCGCTGGCCATCTCTAGGTACCAGCTTTCCATATCACCCTGCTACAGTGCCATACTCTCCACACTGGCCACACTTCTGCCAGAGACCATGGCTCCTCGTCGTCTCCAGCTCACTCTTCCAGGGGGCTTCTGCCCAGCCTGGTCGCTCAGGCTACTCTTTACCTGCCTGCCATTCTCTTCTCTCCTCTCCCAAAGGTTCTCTTTCTACAAAAGTTCTCTTTCCTCCCCCAAAGGTCTCTGTCGTCCCCTAGTCTCTGCTCCTTGCCTTTTTACCCGCCCCCTGCTTCTGCTCCAAATTTTTTGTTCCAACTCCTCGGTCTGGCAGTTTAACTGCCACACCAAATGGGGGGAGGGGCTAACTGCCACTGGCCAATGTGGGAGGAGCACCTTTAAGGGGGGGAGGGGCTAACTGCCATGGCCCAATGGGGGAGGAGCACCTTGTTAACTGCTACAATCTGGGGTGTGGGGGGGTAGGGGCACCCAGTTTCAAGAGGATCACAATAAGTATGGGAAAAGGTAAACATCATTGCCTTCAGTGAAATGAAATTAAAATCACAGTAAGACACCATCACATACCTCCCAGAATGGTTAAAATGAAAGTAAGGATCACACCAAGTACTGCTGAGGAAATGGAGAAACTGGATCATTCACATATCGCTGGAAATCCAAAAAGGAAGAGCTACTCTTGGGGAAATAGTTTGTTAGTTATCAAATTAAACAATGCATATACCATATGATCCAGTCATCACAAGTGAGTAGTTAAACCAACCACTGGAATACTAAACAATAATAAAAAAGAGAAAAGTATTGATACAGGCAACAACTTGAATGTATTTCAAGAGAAATAGGCTGGGTTATAAAAGGTAGTACCCAATGGTTACATGTTATATTGTTCAATATAAAGAGTATTCTTGAAATAATAGATTATAGGGCTGGAAAACAGGTTAATGATTACCAGGTGCTAGGAGTGGAAGGAGCTGTGTTTTAAAGAAGCAGCAGAAGGAAACCTTGTGGTAATGGAACAATTATGTGTTCTCGTGGTGTTGTTTATGTGAATCTGTACTAGTGATCACACTACCTACCCTCATACAATGAGTACACAATGAGTACCCTCATACAATGAGTACACACTACCTACCCTCATACAATGAGTACCCTCATACATCGCGAATTAGCGATGGACACCAATGTTCAATTTTAGGGTTTTTGTTTGTTTGTTTGTTTGTTTGTTTGTTTGAGACTAGGTCTTACTATGTTGCTCGGGTTACCACGGACTCAAGCGATCCCCAACCGCAGCTTCCCAGATAGCTGGAATTACAGGCAGGCATCACCGCATCCAAGTATTGTTTGGGACTAGATCTTGATATGTTGCCCCGGGCGGGTCTTTAACCCGCTGACTCAAGTGATTCCCAGTCTTGGCCTCCCTTTGTAGGCTGGGATTAAAGGCATGCGCCACCGTGCCCAGCCTCAAATTTTGGTTTTGATAATATGTTATAGTTACCATAATGTTGCTACGGCAAGAAATTGTATGAAAGGTGCACTGGATGCCCTGTATAATTTGTTTGCAATGTCCTATGAATCTATAATTAATTTAAATGAGCTTCAAACCTTGGGAAAAGGAGAGTGACTGAGTGAAATTGGGTCTAAAACAAAGAAGGAAGGAGGGGGCGAGGGCAAAAAGGTCCTCCAACCGACAAACCCCAAGGTCCGTTTCACCTGCGCCTAGCAATTGCCACTCAGAGGTAGGCACTTTCGCAAAGTCCAGTCCTTTCTCTGGCATCTTCTCTTTTCTTCTTTTCTCTCCAGTGTTCCACGCTGCTTGACTTTTTCAAGGTGCTTCAAACTTCTTCCACAATTGCTGATGCACAAGTCAGCTTTCCAGATCGCTGGCCATCTCTATGTACCAGCTTTCCATATCACCCTGCCACAGTGCCATACTCTCCACACTGGCCACACTTCTGCCAGAGACCATGGCTCCTTGTCACCTCCAGCTCACTCTTCCAGGGGGCTTCTGCCCAGCCTGGTCGCTCGGGCTACTCTTTACCCACCTGCCATTCTCTTCTCTCCTTTCCCAAAGGTTCTCTCTGTCTCCAAAAGTTCTCTTCCCTCCCCAAAAGGTCTCTGTCTTCTAGTCTCTGCTCCTTGCCTTTTTACCCCCCTACTTCTGGTCCAACTCCCTCCTCTTTTCAACTGCCACTTCTGGCAGTTTTTAACTGCCGCACCAAAATGGGGCGGAGCTAACTGCCACCGGCCAATGGAAGAGGAGCACCTTAAGGGGGTGGGGTTAACTGCCACCTCCCAATGGGGGAGGAGCACCTTTAAGGAGGGCGGGACTAACTGCCACCAGCCAATGGGAAGTAGCTCCTTTAAGGGAGGAGGAGCTAACTGCCACCTCCCAATGGGGGAGGAGTACCTTGTTAACTGCCACAAGAGGGTAATGCACCCAGTTTCATTCCCCCATCTTTGTTTTCAAACACAACATATCTATGTTGGGCCAAAATAATGCTATACCTTCTTATCTCCACATTTTAACAACATTTGCTAAACATGTCATTGCATCAATTCCACTGACAGCAGTTAGTAAGCCACAGCCAAAGTGGGGAGGGGCTAGCTGCCACTGGCCAATGGGGAGGAGCACCTTTAAGGGGGAGGGGCTAACTGCCACCATCCAATGGGGAGGAGCACCTTTAAAGGGGGGAGGAGCTAACTGCCACCGCCCAATGGTGGAGGAGCAACTTGTTAACCACCACAACCTGGGGTGGGGGGGGTAGGGGATCCAGTTTCATGAGGACACCTTTTAGTGGCATGATATTCTGTGGATCTGTGGCATGGTTAGATGGATAAGTTTGGTTTAGGAAAATTCAAATGTATATGTAGATACATGCCCTTTTCTATACTTACACTACACTAAAGGTGTTTATAAAAAGGATTAAATCTGCACAAGAATATTTGTGGATGTTAGAAAATGTTCACATATATAAATTCTAAATTAAAGCAGGGTACAAAATGTTCTTTTTTATTTGATACAATATTTGGCTTGTATATAGTAATGCATACATATATGCATAGAAATGCAGCTAAAAGAAGATATAACTGTTTACAAAGGTCAGCTCTGGTTGGTGCATTGGGCAATTCTAAATGTTCTTACTTCATTTTTTCTGTTCTACATTTGCTATGATAAATAGGCATTACTTTTGAAAAATACACTAAAAAAGTTGTTTTGAATGATCTTCGATAATTATATGGAATACCCTAGCTTACAAGTCTTTATATAATAATGTTCTCAGAAAGAGCAGTAGGACAGAGGTTATTATTCCAATTTTAAAGATTTGGGAACTGCAGCCCAGGCAGGGGGTCCACTTACCTTAAGTCTCATGCCAGCGACATACCTGAGTGAAGAGTAGCGTTCATGTCCACCACCTCCAACCTCAAACTTTAGCCATCCCTGGGAAAAGCACCATAAAGTCCATGGAGAAGACTTCAAAGGTACCTAAAGTCATAGCTCACAAATCATTCAGTCCAATTCTACCATATACCCCACAATGACCTTTGCCACTGCTTGCATACGTGCAGTGACAGCCTACTACCTACAGTGACTCCCTTCTGTTTTAGGCTTTTCAAGCTCTCACTAAGTTGTCCAGCATTTCCACCAATCCCAAACCTATGCCCAGTCCTCTACCTTTCCCCAGTCCATTTAATCTTGCTCCTTGGACTATACAAATAAGCTTAATAGACACTCCTTCCTGTGGTAGTTCTGAAGAATTTAAAAGCCAAACATCTCGTCCCCAGCCCTAGTTCCTAGGGATGGAACTCCAAGCTTCTAATTTTCTACATCCAGATCCTGAGATCCAGAGAAATTGAGTGACTTGCTTACCCAGGGGCAGAAGCAATTTTTTTTTTTTTTGAGACTAGATCTCACTATTTTTGCCCGTGGAACCGCAGGCTCACGTTGCCTGGGGTACCACAGACTCAAGCATTCCCCAGCCTCAGCTTCCCAGGTAGCTGGGATTACAGGCACGCACCACCACGCCCAGCTATTTTTTTGGAACTAGGTCTCGCTATGTGTCCCAGGCAGGACTCGAACCACGATCCCTAGGCCCGGCCACTTTATAGGCTGAAGCTTACAGGCACAAGCTACCGTGCCCGGCCAGAAGTAATTTTATGATTGTTGTGTGTGTATCTGCCATGACACAGCACTCAGTGAACTTTTAATATGGCTGGAGTTACCTGAACACTGGAGGACCAGCTGGATTCTCCCTTCAGAATCAGGACATGGAACGGACGCATAGGAGATACTTCAGTGCCAGGCCTGCTCTGGAATCCTAGAGACAGTCATTACCTGCCTCCTGCATCCTTCTGCCACAGGGCCCACCAACTACTTGAAGGTATCCTAATTCTCTGAGAGTTCACCAGGAATTTCAACTCTGCCCTCACAAATAGGTAAGGTTGAAGAAGGAAACAAGAGGAAGTGAAGACACCATTCTTGCTCTCTGCAGGGTTCCGAGGCACCCTTGTGCAAAGTTGCTTTGCTTTCCTGGGATCTTAACTGCCTCATGTGCAAACCTGGGTGTAGGTTCCCTCCCTCCAACAGGAACACCCTGAGAATCTAGTAGGGTCAGAACTAGAGAAACACTTAGGAAAATCCAAAACCTGAGGCAGACAATAGAGGTGGCTACTGCTATTTGAAGTGGTCTGCAGCTTGCTTCTTTTCCTTCTCATTTGTTCATTTAGTCCTAGACCAAGGCACTGGGCATAGGATGAACTAGTGGGAAGGCCAACCTCAGCCCCTCACCAGCCATGGTGAGGTATGGGGAGTCAACAGGGGAGAAGCAGGACAGAATATAAAGGAGTAAACCAATGATAGTATGAGCAAGACAAATTCAGTGCACAGTGAAGGAATCCAGAAAAATGTATCAATTCAGTTTACCCACTTGAGGGCAGAGAAGTCTATGAGGTACAAGGAAGAACAAACTTAGGCTGGGGTTGGAAGGAATACAACTTTGTCCTGGTAGATAAAATGGGAAAGGGCATAGGTAACTTATAAAAATAAATCATGGAATTGAGAAAGGGCCTTCCCCCGGGTCCAAGCAGGGATTTCTAAAGAACTGTACAAAGACTTACTGGGAAGGCAGGGCCAGGAAGGAACTGGCTCTATTTGCAATGCTCTGGGGAGACAACATTAAATAGAATGGAGAGGTTCAAATAATAGGCCTTCCGGATCTTTCTGAAGTCTGAGATTCTGAGTTGACTCTGATTAGATGGAAAACATAAGGCCATTTCCCCTCCACACCAAGAGGCCGTATCATATCTCAGGACTTAAAGGAGGATCTTGAGCCAGAGTTACACAATCAGAAAACTCTCAAGTGGGCTTTGTATGCTCTTGCAGCCAACCTCAAGCAGGCCAGCCTTTTCTTCACTGAGGGCCCTTCATCTTCTCAGAATTCAGCTTTTATTTAGCATCCCATTATCAACTTTTGCACAGAGGGCCTGGGCCCCATCCCTTCTGCCAAGGTGAGGACCTATGAGAACAAGTGGGTGGGGAAGGATCCGGAGGAGCTGCCAGCCAGTGGCCAGGGCTGAACTCCTGGCCCAGAGAGAGCCTGCCTGCACCCTGACCTCCCCCCTGCCCTGACACACTCCCCCAGCAGGCACCCATGTGGCAAGGAGGTCTTTGTTGGTTCTGACACTTAGTCACCAACTTCTGTTAGGCACCAGAGACCTGCTTCCTTAAAACACAGGAACAGTCACTACCCCTTTAAACATGGTTCTCTTTTGCCAAGAGTAGGAGCTTTTGATTTCTTTCTCTGCCCTCCAGTGAGTTAATGGAATATCATTCAGGTTCCAAGATGACTCAGAATGGAGAGGAGTAAGAGCTGAAGGAAGTCTCCAGGAGACTGGTTCTTTGTGACCATCCAGAGAAACAGGATCTGAGCTAGAGCTGAGCGCCTGGAGACAAAGAAACCACAGGATTTGGTGACTGATTTAATGTGGGGGTGAGAGACAGAGAGGGCTTGGGGTTGAATCCAAGGTTCTGGCTTAGTTTATGAATTGGTGGTAGAAATGCAGAAGGAAAAATTAGACGAGGGGCATACATAATAACTTAGCCGGAAAGGCCTAGCATCTCTTTTAAAAACTCACCTTTGTAAACAAACAGATAGTCAATAGAGAGGGAAAGTCAAAGTGTTACATTCATGCTAGGCAATAGCCTTATGAAATAGAAGCTGTGGGGAAACAGTCACAATAATTAATGTTTTGAAAGCAGGCAGGAAAGTATTGCAAAATCATCCTATTTCTGAAAAAGTGGATAGATGTGTCTGTATATGATTTTTTTTTAACTGAAATGACAGACATTATTATGTTCAAATTGGTTCCTCCGTGAATAAACAACCAGGGATTTTGACAATCTCCTCTGAGTATGTTCCTCATTCTTTTGTAAGGAACAACAAAGGTTGCATATCTGTGTCCCCAGATGGGGAGTCTGGACTGTTGGTCCCTTAGAGCAATGACAAAGGGTCTGAAGGTGTTGGTCCCTTAGAGCAATGACAAAGGATCTGCCCCCACATTCTGGACTTGGTGGGAACCTTGCTGTTCTGTCTCAGGGGAAGCACCACCCTGGGCCTGGGCACCACTGAGTGTCTGTTTCTCTGGGTTCTGATGACAGAGGCCTTCATGACTCTCAGGCCCTGGCCCAGGCAAGTCAGAGCCCACCAGTGAATTGCATCCGGATCTCTGGTCTTGGGGTGGTGAGGGCGGGGGGCAGGGATATCCCAGAAGCTTATTCCAAATTCAGGTAAAATCAAGAGTCTGGAGAAGGAAAAAATAAAGGGGAGGTAATATTGTACTGGCTCCGAATCACAGGATACACTTCAATAAAAATATAATAAATGAATTAATGAAGGAGTGAAATCAGCTTTGTGAATCTTTTGGATACACTGGGAATTGTTTTTCCAAACAACAAGTGAATTAAATAGAATGCTAAAGAAATTAAATCCAACACAAATGCTAGTCTTTACATACCAGCCCCCAAATCAGTAAGACCTGATGTTAATAAGATCTAATGAGTGAACAAGGACACCCCTGGTCCCTTGAGATCCATCAGAGTTCTGGAGAGAGGTCCTTTCTTCCTTCATCCTGGAGCCTACCCATAGCAACCTTTCAGTATATTCCACTAAATGGAGCAATGCAGACAGAACCTGGGTGCTCATTATCTGTGTCTTATCACCCCCAAACTCATCAGTTTCTCATCCTTCCCTGCACACACAAGGTATGGATGCCTGGCAGAAATTGGCAGAAAGTCCCTTGTCATTTCTGACCAAGTGTTATTAAAGTTCTGATTCCAGAATACAGCTCATTGCTTTTCCTTTTTTCCTGAAAACCCACAATGTAGGCACAGCTAGGGATTTTTTTTTTTTTTTTTGAGACTAGGTCTCGCTATTTTTGCCTGTGGAACTGCAGGCTCTCTTTTTCCGGGGTACCACAGACTCAAGCAATCCCCAGCCTCAGCTTCCCAGGTAGCTGGGATTACAGGCGCACACCACCATGCCCAGCTGTTTTTTTTGGAACTAGGTCTCGCTACAGGCCCCAGGCGGGACTCGAACCGCGATCCCTAGCCCCGGCCGCTTCATAGGCTGAAGCTTACAAGCACAAGCCACCGTGCCCGGCCACAGCTAGGGATTTTAAAGCTGACAGTGATTTTGACAGCTTTGACTGCTCTGTCTTGGGAAACCCACAGGCATCCACTGGTATTTCATAGGCTCGAGTAAGTCTTCCAAGAAGCTCCATCTAACCATTCTGACATCTTCTGAGCAGACATGGCTGCTATTTCCTGGCAATCACTCTTCACACTGTCTCCCATGATTTCTGCCCACCAGCACTAGCAGAGATTTCGATAGACTCAAATACCAACTCATGAAGGTCAGAGAGAAAAGGGTCCTGAGAGAGCCCTGGTCCCCCTCAGCTCACATGCACCTTTGTTTCTATTCTTTTCATCCATCCTAATTGAGCTGCTCCTCTGTGCCAGTCTCAGGAGGAGGGGTTGGGCTTGGGCACAGAGCTGAAGTGTCTCAGTCTCCCCAGAAGTCCTTGAAGAATTTGCTCATACTCTCAGAATAAAGACAGTTTGCCAACTCACTGAATTTGTTCAGTAGACAAGGTTTGACTAGAGGGCTGGCGAAAGTCCAAAGATGGGGAAGCATGGAACAGAGGAAGAGGGAATGGCTATTTGGACTTGGTGAGATCAAAGAAAGTATGGTAAAAGGAAGTGACATTTAAAGTTTAAAATTTGACCTTGGAAGGCTAATAGTCAAGGGTTTATCAAGGAAATGAGGTGGTAATAAGCATTTCCAACAAAAACAGAGTGACCTAATGGTTCAGTCTGAAGTCAGACTGGCTGGTTTGAACCCACCTCTAACCGCCTGTGTGACTATGGTTGTTATTCATCTTCTCAACTCATTTCCCTTGTCTGTGGGATTTCATGTGTCAGCAAGTTTGTCACCGCTGTTGTGAATTAGATCGCAGAGCTTCTTCCAAGCTCATCTCCTCACCACTAAGCTGTATGCCTGCTATGCTCATATTCTGGTGACTGGTATTTAAAGACTTGCTTTTTCAAAATACCATGATAAGCTGTGACAGGTAGAACTAAAGTGTCTCAAGGAAGGATGCTCTCTTGTAATTCACACACAGGCACCAAGTGGGTTACAGGTGTCTTTTTTTTTTTTCTCCTTTCAAAGGTAGAACTTGAGTGAAAAGTATAATGTACTATAAACAGAAATTGATATATGCCTGTATACCTGAAACCTATATAATATTATAAAACCAGTTACTTCAATTAAGGAAAAATTCTCTAAGGTAGAACTCTACTTTTCTGCTCCCTGCCCTCCTTCAAGCAAGTGCTGGAGGAGTTCAGTTCTTCTTGGGCCTCCTGTGTCATTTACCCAGGAACATGCCCGGCTGTTAGCAGTGATGCCCACAGGACTATTGTCTCCACCTAGAGCTCTGGGCTGCAGTTACCTCAATGTGATGGTGAACACCGTTCTCCACAGGAGTCTTGGAGGAGATGATTTTCTAGGATTTTTCTGCCCCTTCAGTCCTTCTAAGATTACACATTCGTCTGGGCAGGGGATAAACTTTCTGTATGAAAAGGATCAGGACAATCCTGAAAGGACCCACTATATCTGAGGGGAAGTTAAAAGTTCATTCTCTTAACATTTCACAACATCAGGAAGGGAAACCTTCAGGATGATTCATAAAGGGGGAGCCTCCATCTTTTAACTCTACCCCCGGTCTGAGACTCACACTTCTCTCCCTCAAAAACCCTCCTCTCAAACCTTTCTACCTGCTTCTACACCCATCCCATGGAAATCCAGTTCCCACCAAAGGGAGGGATGTCTGATTCTCTGGATCCACCCTCCATATGCCCACTGTATTTCCCCAAGCTGGCCTCATTCAATCAGAAGAGCTAAGTGCTTGTTCATATGGAGGGGAGGCTGTCAAGGTGGTCACACAGGAAATACAGGACTGTTTGTGAGCGCCCTGACTCAGCTGATTATGGATGCCCATTTCCTAGGGAGGATAGACCTCAAAAACTCAAAACCTCTGTTCAGGTGGATTTCCTCTTTGACAGCCATTTGTCTTCCACCATGGAGCTACCTAGATTAAGCCCAGTATCATGAAAAAGAAATTGTCAGCACTGTCTAAACACTTAGTGAGAGAAAATAATTCCAATTTAAGGAGTAAGGTGGGATTCAGTAAAGCCCTCTTCACCCCTTGCCTGCTGAGAGGGTTTGGTTTATTTCCTCTTCTAGCTGAGAGTTCATCAGGAGAGCCTAAAGATGATCTGTTACTGTTTAACAGTGTCTTCTTAGGCAGGGTTCTCCAACTCCTGTGTCAGCATCACCTGGGTTCTTGCTGCAATGCTTGAGCCTTACCCCAGACCTGCTGAATAAGAGTTTGAAATCTATGCTTTTAACAGGGTTTCCTGTCTTAACAGGTACCTCCTCCCTCTCCCCGTTTTCAAAAGCGTTAACTTTTGGACTTCTGTTCCTTGCTTCTCGCCCTTAAAAAAAGGAAGGACTCAGATTAAACATGTCAGAAAGGATTGTTTTAAAATCTTCTCCTCATGGTATGTGTATATGTGTGTTTTTCTGTGTGTATGTGTGTGGTATGTAGGCAAACATGTTTGAAGTATGTATGTGCATATAGTGGATATACAATATGTGTGAGGGTTGTGTGAGTGTGAGAGGGTATACAGTATGTTTGAGTGGTGTATATGCATGTTTGGTGGGTATACAATATTTATAAGGGAGATTTGTATGAGAGAGAGGGAGTGTGTGGTATGTGTGCTTGTGGTGTGTCTGCATTGACAGGGCAGGAGATAGATTCACACTACATACCAAAATGATAAAGTGCTTTTCTCTGGGTAGTGGGGTTAGTGTTTACTTGCTTTTCCCTTATCTATATTTTTCTTTTAATTTTTCTTTTTTTTTTTTTTTTGAGACTAGGTCTCGCTATTTTTGCCCGTGGAACCACAGGCTCGCTATTTTTGCCCGGGGTACCACAGACTCAAGCAATCCCCAGCCTCAGTTTCCCAGGTAGCTGGGATTACAGGCACGCACCACCACGCCCAGCTATTTTTTTGGAACTAGGTCTCGCTACGGGCCCCAGGCAGGACTCGAACCGCGATCCCTAGCCCCGGCCGCTTCATAGGCTGAAGCTTACAGGCACGAGCCACCGTACTCGACTCCTTGTCTATATTTTTCAATATTTCAACAAGGAACATACATATGTAATGAAAAGAAAATATGCTAAAATAATTCACCATGTCCTATTGTCTCTTGGTGCCCCCAAATCCTGTGAGCACCCAGCTTTCCCTGCCCAACACAGCACTGCGCTCACAAACTGCCTTCCAAAGTTGAACTGTCCGCATAGCCTTCTGGAGACATGGACCCACCCTGTGCTATCATCCAGGGTTTGCCCTGATAGCCTGGTAGGACCTTGGCAGGACCCTAAGCCTTTAATTCCCAGGGTTCAAGGCAGTTTTAGAGATGGATCCTGGCTGGCCAAGATGGGGGAACCAGGAGGAGGTGCCAGCTGGAGAGACACCAGGATGGCACCAGGGCAGGCCCATCCAGACAGCTGCTGTCACTCCTCATTCCAAGATGTGCCTTTTTCTCCTCTATTGTTTTTTGAAATCAGGACATGACATGAATGTTAAGTGAGGTGATGTTTCTTGTTATTAAAACTGCAAGTTACACACAGAATGGAGCACAGTACCTGCTCCATTGTCGATGCCACGGAAGTGTCTGTTATTAAATCAATACATATATGAACAAGGGAAATAATGGCTATCTTTTTTGTAAGAGCCTCATGCCATCCACTTTCTTCCCAAAATATGAGTGATGCTTATTTTGGGATCTGGCCTGGGCCTGATTAGCTTGGTATCGTCCCCCTGGGGACCTCATAGAGATACACTGACCTGGGAATCCTGTCTGAGGGAACAGGCACTTTCCCTCATGTCTTTATACACACAGGCTCCTTTCCCATCTCCTAGGAGCACAGAAAAACTCCTGGAACAAAGTCCAGTGCTCAGGTCTGGGTTCCATCATGTTCAGGCCTCCTTCAATGGATGGTCCAGAACAGAGCTTTTCACTCAAGGACAGCAGGAAAGGGATGGGACTGAGTGGACACAGTATAACTAGATGTTAATATAAAGCAACAGATGCCTCCCACTCCTTATTTGAGGACAAAGAAATGACCATATGTGAAAGAAAATTCTATTTATTAATATAAAAAAAGAGTGATTCATTCTAAAAGTGAAGTGTTTTATCAGTTCAAGATTAACTACTTGAATTACCATCTCCTAGGCCTCAGAAAGGAATGACTGAGTCCAGTGTCCAAAAGAGTGTGACATCTAGTGTGATGGTGTCTAAGGAGGCTAGGCACCTCCACCCCCCATTCTCTAATTCCTGTTGTTCACACACAAAATACTCTAAACCCCTAGAGGTACAAGTAGATGGGAAGAAAGACAGGGGGCAGTCAAGGTCTAGTAGACATAACTTGACACCGGGAACTTCCTCAGTCATGAGAAATCATTGGCATTTTTCTTATGGGAAGGTTGGTGGGTTCCCATCCCTGAGAAAGTCTCTTTGACATGCTTTGCCTTCTATGACTGAAACTATGCATTCTCCCTCAGTTCAGCTCCTGTTCATCCCCTCTGAGGGGTCACCCACTCTCCCAGGAGGTTCTCTTTACTTCTCTCCAAGGGGACCATCTAGCCACGGGAAATCCCCAGGTATCTGACCCAGCTATAATCCCAAAACTCACCACCAGTGGGCGCTCTAGGCAACATTTTTCAGGCAACATTTTTCAGGCAACATTTTTCAGGTCAGGGCAGTGTCAAGTGCCCATTAAGTGGCAGTGTATAAAAGCCACATTCTTGGGATGGTTCCCTGGAAGACCCTCTCTGTTGGCTTAAGTAAGGAAGAAGTTCCCCCTTTTCCTTCCCACTGGGTAACAGAATCGCATGCAGGCTGGGACCAAGATGGACAACACTGTCTCCTTTCCAATGTCCAGTAGCAGTTGTGTCAGGATTGCCGAGTGGTCTAAGGCGCCAGACTCAAGCTTCAGCTTCCAATGTCCAGTAACCATTTTTTCTTTTCCTAACAGCCTGAGCCTTCTGTGTGTCTTCAAGGTGGGATTATAGTCCCTTAGCATGTCCTATGTGGATTGTCTTGCTTTTGGTCTTCGGTCCCTCTGTGACCACTCTAAGACAAACAAGGAGTTTTGTTAGCTTTGTTAGGCTTCATTGATTCAAACACCTCTTAGTTTCGTGTTAAGCCAATGGGATGTAAAATCAGTTACCTCCTATTCCCCTCTGCTTAACAAGCCCCTTGGGTAAATTACTGAACTTCTCTAAGAGAGACCTCAGGGTCCTCACTTGCAAATTGGGATTAAATTTGTACACCTAATATCACTGGACTTGGAACAAGTTTAGAGAGCTAGTGCAGGCATTTAGGACGTAATGCTCTATAATAAATGAAAACATCACATTGTTTTGGCCCAAGTGTGGGTTACCTGCTCCCACTTTTGAGAGCTGTGCTGTGGGTGGCTAACCTTATTCATTATGCTGCCACTTGCCAGCTTGTGCCATTGAGGGGTAGAGAAAAACCACTATCACTGGACAATGGAGAGAGTCCAGTCGGGGACCCCCTCAGTTCAATCTCACCCTCTCACAATCCTCTGCTATTGCTCTACCTGCTGGGAGCCAGAAGGATTCAAGGGGCCCTGCTCCCAAGCCCAGGAAAGGGCTCTGGAGGTTGAAACGAGGACTCTGCAGACACCAATAAGGGTCTCCAAGGGATCAGCATTTACTGATTAGCAAAAGAGCAAGGAAAGAGAGCACCTAGGAGACCTCTTTGGCATGAGAGACTCCCCACATGGCAAGGTTATGGAGGGGATCAGTATAGTTTTTAGGGCTGGAGGCTGAGACTGTTATCAGGCAAAGGGAGAGGTTTTTTAAGTTTGAAACTTCAAGAAATTTTCTGCCTGCTTTTCTTAGGCTGATTTAAATCCTAACCTCCTGCAGGTGAATGCTTCACAGACCAGTCACCTTTGTTATGCAGATTCTAGCCACTGCTTTTCAGCTCCCTGTCCTGGAGACTGCAGGAAGAAAAACAAATCAGAAACTGCAGTTTACAACTTGCTAGCTTGCCTTAATTTACTCTTTGCAGCTCCTGTAGCCTAAAGATATCCAAAATTATGGGTTCTTACTGCCATCCCCAGCCCTTATTATATTTTCTAAAGTCAGAACAAGACTCTTAACACAGACTATTACTAAGCAAAGTGATCTCCTAATTATTTACTACAAAAAGAAACATACAAGAAAACCCTGATTACCCCCAACATTGTCCAAAACCTTCAGTCTCTTAGTCCTATTGACCTTACCATTGGTTCAATCCTTCAAAGTTCATTAGCATGTGCTCAAAGAATAGACATCTTTCTTTGGCATGCTCCAGCTCTTCCAAGCAGGCAGTTGAAGGTATGATGCTATTTTCTCCTTCCTGTAATATCCTCTTCCTCCTCATGTTAGGTAGTAGAAAGAAACTCCAAAGTACAAGAACCAGCAAAACTCATTTTCTTCTCAGGCCTGGCTCACACAACCTCTCCAAAAACATTTGAGTCAAACTCAGTAAGACAAACTCCAACATGGAGTTCAAATATCCATCCTCTTTCTCTTTTAGTAGACACATTCAGCTTATGCTTACTAAAAATCATATTACCAGCCCAGGTCAACAACCCTGGGCCTCAGACCTTGCCTCCATCTTTCCTCTCAAAAGGGCTGAATCCCTCTTCTTTGTTTTCAACCAATATTTATACCCTTCCTTCCTGTCAAGTCTTGCAGCCAAGAGACCTCTGGAGGAAGTAAGACCAGACCAGTTTTCTTTGAAATTTGCTAATCTATGGCAACAGGAGAACAGCTTCTTATCAATTATATGTATCAACTACATTAATGTCACCCAAGAGGTTGGCTCTCCCCCAGCCCCATCAAGACCAAAGAAATTAAACTTTATTGCCATGAAGGCAAAGAGAGTAGACTTGGCTAAAGTTCATTTGCTTACTGAATATGGTTCATTTTCTGTTTCTCATTGTGAACACTTGTCAGCTGCAGCTTGGTAGTTGTGCAAGACTTGTGAATATCATGTGTGAATACCCGCGGGCTCTATGAGACTAGGCTGGTCTAGGATCATTGTCTGTAACTCCCTTATTCTGTAGCAACCAACTTGATAAGCTAGGAGGAGATAACTCAGGATTGTGCAGACTTGGGAAATGGACAATAAATGAGTGGAGGGAATTTATGATAGCTGGTGACCGGGTCGTGTCACAGATTTGTTCAGAAAACATCTGTCCCGGGGTCCTGTCCTTGTCCTGGGACCTTTCCTGCCTCAGTTAATACCCCCCTCCCAGCTGAGAGGGAGCAGCAGAGTGCTCTCTGTCAACCATGCATCTTCATCCACAAAACTACTGTGATGGCTGAAGATACACCAGAGTTTGCTTGTAAAGGCTAGCTGGGCTCTGACCTTCTCCAGGAGAAAGGAGAGGCCTGCAGTTCATCTTCACCTTTCCCTCCCAAAGAAGGCTCAAAACAGCCTGACCTACTGAAATGTGTTGCTTTCACATCAATATCCACAGTCCCGAAGGAATAAAAAGGGGCCAGGTGGCCATCTTCCACAAGGTCGAATAGATCCGTGTGCAATCTTTTCCAGGATATTCATGTTTTGAAGCAATTGTAAGCAAACTTTCTCACAATTAAAGAAGACGCTATAGCATTTTGTGAAGATCTTACAAAAACGTTGAGAATCCTGCAGAAGTACATTTTTCTAGAGTGAGTTGTCACTGATTGAGCGGCCTTTTCCATTGTGCTGGGTTCTCTGCAGAAGCAGGAAGTACAGATGAAGAAGCTGTGGCGATACTTCCTCTTGTGTTTAGGTTTTTTGTTTCCCTAAAAAAAAGTAGGATACATATCTACCTATTCCACATCAAACCCTCAGTTTTAGTTCATACCATGTGTTCTGTCTGGCACATGAATGTGTCCAAATAATCAAATGATTAGCAATGAGCATTTTCTTCATTTTAGGCAAGTTCCAAATGATGATTTGCCACCACTTCACCTGTTTCCTTTGTGAAGAAGTCTAAATCTTAGTCAGATTTTTCACTTTGATGAATCCAGTCTCTGTTAGAGGTAAATGCTATTAAGGTCCTACACGTGCAAGGAAGTTACAAAACCTCAGGCTAAGACTGCGGGATGAAGCCACTGTGATGTTGGAGCAGTGCTGGTAGTGATTAGTCCTGCTGCTGTTTTATTAGAATTGGAGCTGTTTTTGTTAGCGCTTTGCTTACAGAGACCCAGAGGATTAAATGATCTACCTCTAACTTTTCCTCTTAAACCCTGTAATTTTTACACAAAAAGATTTCATATTACTTTGTTATGTTTGTTTCCAGGGTGATATATACGACATTAGGCAAAAACACCCACATCAGGCTCCCATAGGCAAATCAGAATTGCCCAAATCTCCAGTGAGCAAAACTAAAATGCTTTAGGGGGGCAATTTACTTTCCCTCAACCACCTGTTTTCCAGAATTGGTGAAAACCATGCTGCCAAGACAAGAAACAACCTTTATATTTAAAACATGAAACTGAGATGTCACCTCATCCAGGAAGTCCATCCTGCAGCCTCCTACCAAATTTGGTTAAGGGCCCCACCCAAGCCCCACCCTGGCCAAAATGACCTGAGTATTCTTCCTCGGTTCAGGGCTCAGCACTGATCTGGCATTAGGAATTCACTGAGCTGAACAGAATGACATAGCAGCACAATTGGGAACTGGTGAATATCTGGTGGGACTCTGTGTACTTCTAGTCAGTGAGAATTTATTGCAGAGATGGTTTACTACTGTAAGTTAGCGGTAAGCCTGGTGTAAACACTTTGTCCAAAGCTTGTGAAATATTCTTGCTTTGTTTACTATCCCTGGCCCAGGCATTCTCACAGTCTAAACTTTCCCTGAGCCTTCAGGAGCTGTATGGATGCATACAAAACCAAGGACAGGAGCTGAATGCTGTGTGTGAATAATAAAAACAAACAGAGCAGCAGGGTAGTGGAGATTTGAAAAAAGCTTGCTGGGCTCTAAGTTAAGCCAGCTGTAAATCCCACTCTGCTGTTTACATCTATGTGACCAGGACAATTTCTCAACTGTGGAATGGAGCCTTAATGTGGGTTCCACCATTTGTTCAACATGTGTTGGGGTTCAGGACCTCTTCCAGGAGGAAGAGCTAACCTCAGGAGATCAGAGCCTGGCAAGTGAACAGGCTCATGCCCACATAGTCCAGAGAGTAGAGAGGAGCTAACATTTACTGAGCTCCAATACTGTCTCAGGCATTGTATTGCTAATACTTAATGTAGTGCATCCTCTAAGGTAGGGATTCTTTTCTAAATTTCAAAAATTTTTATTCTCTTACACCATTGTTCATTTTTGTGCATTATTTGATTTCTCACCTCATATGTAGTCTTCATTATTCTCCGACCACCAAAGCACCTGTGAACCATCACCATACTCCCTTGTGTTCTTCCCTCCCCCGTTTTAGCCCCTTTTTCTCCACCTCCCCTGCTATATGCCTCAGATCTATGGTTTGCTTACAAGTTTTGTCTTTTTCCTGAGTGTTTATTTTGTTTCTTTGCATTCACATATAAGTGAAACCATCGATATAGTTTTCCCTCTGACTTATTTCACTTAGCATAATTCCTTTCGGCCCCATCCATCCATGTTGCTGCAAATGGCACTTGTTTATCTTTTTTATTGCTGAGCAGTATTCCATTATACATATATACCACATCTTCTTAATCCATTCATCTGGTTGGAGGTTTTGGAATGGTTTCCATATCTTAGCTATTATAAACATAGGCATACAGGTTTCCTTTCAAATTAGTATTTTTGTCTCCTGATTTGTAGGAGTGGAACCACTGGGTCATATAATAGATTCATTTTTATTATTTTGAGGGTCCTCCACATGACTTCCCATGATGATTATGCCAGTTTGCATATCCATAAATTGTGTATTTTTACCTCATCTTATAATTACTGGAAATTAAGGCTCAAGAAATTAAGCAACCTTGTGTAACTAACAATCTTTGTCTAAAGACAAAGCTGGTTCCCATCCAACTTGGACAGTCTGTGATTTGATTTAAAAAAAAAAGATTAATTCAAGATTAATGGATACTAATTTACTTCCTTATTTCTGGAATTTTTTAAAAAATCTTTTTAATACCACATCATCAGGGGAGAGCACGAACGCAGTCCCCCACTACCACAAATTATGCAATTAAGTTTCCCACATGTGTGGAAATTGCAGGGATCAGCACATCCAGAGTGTAATGGATAAGCCTCGCCCTGGGAAAACCACCTTTGTGATCATGGTATCTCCCCTGTCAGGTAAGTATTATTTCTGAGATTTTAATTTTTTTTTTAAATAAAAGAAAAATTTTTTCCCTGATTAAGGAGATGGATAACCTCATGTTCTAAATTACATGTTTCTGAAAGCTGAAAGATGGTTCATTCATTCACTCATTTAAGCAACAAACAAGTATTGAGTGTCTACTAAAATATATATAGTAACCATGTGCTGTTCTAAGCCATGGATATATTATAATGAACTAAGGCTTCTGCTCTCATAGAACAAACATTGAATTGGGAAGATATAAACAAATGTCAACAATTATATAAGATGACTTAAGCTTATTGTAAGTTCTAGGAGAAATATAAATTAAGAGAACTGATGTGGCAGATTGCAGGTCCTTCTAAGTTAAGGTAATCAGAAATGATCTCTCTGTGGAGCTGAAAACTGAGTTGAGATCAGAAGGTTGAGAAAGACCTAGCCATGGGATGATCTAGGGGAAAATGTTTCCTAAATTGAGGGAACAACAAGTGGAAAGACACTAAAGTAGGGACAAGTGTGACTATCTGAGGATCAGAAAGGAGTCAGTGTGGTTGGAATAAGACATGTAAGTCCTTGTCTCAGATATCCTTGAATTCTTATTGTGTCAAATGTAGGATTTGGCACATAATGGAATTCAGTATCTCCTGGATAAATAAATAAACGTGTAAATATAAAATCCCATGGACAAGCAGGTAAGGACATTTTATTCCAGTATAGGGAGTTCACCTGTTACTGAGTCCACACTATGTTTAGTGCATTAGTTAAGAGCATAAATTCTGAACTAGACTATCAAGGTTCAAATCCTGTCCCTTTCAGTGACACTTGGATTATTAGTCCCATTGTATTTCAGTTTCCCCATCTATATAGTGAGGACAATAATCGTATTGCACTTACAAGGTCTTTGCAAGTATTATATTAGTATACACAAAGTGCCTAGAACAATTCTTGGTACCTCTCAACTCTTAGTTATTGACATCATTACTGATAGTGGAAAAAAATGAATGTGAGAAAGAACTGAATGGCTTCAATGGAAACTTATCGAACAGGGAAAAGAACTCTGCCTGTGGTAGATTCCACTAATTTGCTAGGACTATTTTGGGCAAATGACTTCACACTTTAGTTTCCATGTGTGAAAAATCGAGATACACTTACTTAGTCCATTTGACAAAACTTTGAGATTAAACAAGATCATGCATATCAAATTTCTTGCACAGTATGTAGCACCTAATCCAAGCAGTACGTTTCCTTACTCCTTCTCCTTTCTGGCTGTGAACTTACCCAGTACAGAATCCTTGTTAACTGTGCCTGAATCTGCCCACACCCTTAGTGCCTAGCACAGGACCCAGCCCTCTGAATAGACAATGAACAGTGAACAGAGGATAACACTGTAGACTCTTGACTAGGCTGCCTTTGTGACATTTCACGTATGTGTCCAGTGACACTTTTTCTGCCAAAAGTCTGGTTCAGAGCATCATCATCTCTCCTGGTGGCTATTACAATGGCTACCAACTGATATCTGCTCTTGATTCAGGGGCAGACTTTTCCTCCAATTATGCTGAGCATACTACTAGATTTGCCTTTCCAACCCAGTTCAGAAGAATCCTGCCTTGTGCAGAAGCCTGTGTAACACTCAAAGGCTGACCCACACACCTTACAACTTAGGCTAATGTTTGAGGCTTACCAGAGTCTGCGACAGTCTGTCCCTACCAAGTCTCTCTCTCCCCTCCAACCTTACACACATGTGTACACACACACACACACACACACACACACACACACACACACATATACACAGAGATGCATTGAACCACAGCTCTTTGTTTTGCTTTGTTTCAAGATGAGTCCCTGGCTTGTTTTTAATTCTAACTTTACTTTTTAAAAAGTGAAATCAACAAGAAGGCAAGGATGTAGGGAAATAATTTTCTAACACCTGTTATAAACTCAAATTTTAGAGTGGACCAAAGCAGCTTCTTTACTTTCTACAAAGCTGAGATGCAAAAGTTCCTTGGTTTTTGCTTGTATTCCCCCATTCGATCTTGGCTGCCAAAAAACAGCATCAGAAAGCACAAGGACATTTTTGTCTTGCATCTTAAGCGGAAACTTCAGTAGCAGATGGACCATAGTTCTTTGGACCTTGACATCACTGTGCCCTCACTCCACCTCCCCTGCCTAGAGTGGCCTCCCAAAGCATCTTGCACCAGGTCCCACTCTAATGCCACCTTTCCTCTGACCTTGCCCCATTCTACAAGCTTGAAGTGTCCCCCTGCATCTACGTTCCCATAGTGCTTCACGGCACTGCTCCATGCACAGGGGCCATTGTGGGCCTGGGATTGCATTTATAGGAGTGTGACCCAAGTGGGCACTAGGTCAACATGACAGATAAACCTATGTGGCCTTGCCAGGTAAGGATAGGAAAATGTCTCCTTCATCTCTGTACCTTTCCTGTCACACATGTACATGTTTTCTTGAACACAGCAGAAATGTCATACATATAGAGGCATCACATAGCCTGTGCATCCTAGGGTGCAAAGGTGGCTTGAGTCAGTTCCTCGGTCCTGTTGACTGAAAGGCCACATTACCTTTCACTGGAAATGTCACAACCTTCTCCTAGCAGTCTCCCTCTGCCTTTTAAGTCCCATGTAGACTGCCAGCGTGACCCTTCTAAAATGAAGATCCAATCCTGCCTTTCCTTTGCTCAAGACCTCTCGTTAGTTTTGTCATCACAAGATGAAACCTCAGCTGTCCTCCTCTTCAGCCTGACCTTTTGTCCCTCTTCCCTCCAGACTTCCTTGTACTCCTTCAGAGTCATACTACCATAAGACCTTGAGCTGCTTCAGGCCTCCGTGTTTTGGCATACGCTGTTCCCACTTCTTCAAATGACACCCAGCTCCACTCACACCCCCAACCTCGTTAACTGAGCTGCCCCACCTCAAAATCCAGTTCTGATGAGTTTCCTCTGTGAAGGATGTGATGGCAGAGGGCATCAAGACATCCCTCCCCCCTGCTCTCTGCCACACACACTAATAACCATACATTCACCCCACGAGGTTGCTGGGTACCACAGTGCACCAGATACTCCCTCAAGGCAGCAGCTACAGGGTCAGCTTCCTATTGCCCCAGTCACCATGCTGGTATATACTGTGCTACTACCTGCCTGCTTCCTTACCTGAGCCAGTCTCCCCTAACTACATGGCAGTTATGTGTGGGAGCCACTTAAAGTGCTACACTGTCCGCAGGAGAGACATGGGGAATAAGGGAGACAGCTGCAGAGGTCTGACCCAAGGCTGACGAGGCACCTGCATCTTGTTGTACAGTCCAGGGTCCTGGTGGACCTGCAGCTGCTTCAGTCACCTTGAGACTCCTGTTTGGACTTCAGTTGACTGGTTCTCAGCGGCAAAATCTTCAGAAAAGTCCCTGCAACCCACACCTCCAACCTTGAAATGCTGGGCCAGTGAGCACATTATCCTGGCTGCTCATAGACCAGCACAGTGTGGATTGTAGCTTTGCTATCATCAGGGGACAGGAAATAATCTCTGACCCTGGTTTCAAATGTTTAGACTCTCAGTATGTCCATTCTTTGAACATAGCTTGCCAATGTCTGCTCTGTGCTTGGCACTGAGGACAGAGAAACTAGACTCATTCCTGTGCTGGAAAAGCAACTTGTCTGGGGTCTTGGGCTCATGTGCTCCAAGACACTGCCCTGAGCAGAAAAGTCACTACGTGGCTAAGTCCTAAAGAACAAGGTCATGCAGAAAGAGGGAGCAATGTGCATTCAGGGAACTGAAAGATGAGTGGGGAGTACCTGGAGATTAGAGAACAGGTCCTGAGGTGCACCTGGAGAGGTGGAGGGAGGAAGCTGGGCACAGCCATACAGTGAAAACAATGACAGTATTGGCTGCGTGTGTGTGGCCTCAGTATGTGCCAGGCTTTCCTCTGTTTTACATGTTCTAATGTCTTTAATTGTCTCAATAACCTATGAAGTTAATAGTTTATTATCCTATGCATCTTGGGGAGCCATTGAATTGTGTCAGGCAGGGGAAAGAGATCGGATTTAAATGGGAGCTGCGCTGTTGGCTCAGGTGTGGAGAATTGAAGGGCATCAGAGGGGAGGCCCAGAGACCCATCAGGAGGTCTCCACAGGAAAGGTCCAGAGGGAAGATGCCAAAAGTTCAGACTTAGGCAGTGGCTGTGGGTGTGCAGGAAAAGTGGGCATATCGAAATTTTTTAAGGGGAGAGATGATTGAACTGGTTAGCGCACTTACTCATTCTTCAGGACTCAACCCACACCTCCAACAAAGCTCCCCTCCTCTCCCAGGCAGGTTTAGGGCCTTCCTCCAAGCTCACACCTGCCTGGCACCCTTTCAATAGCCCTGATCTTACTGAATACCAGATCTGACCGAGGTCAATTTTTCAACAAGTAAATCACAGAAAGCTAACTGCCCAAATGAGTCATTTCAAACTATCGCTTTGCCAAAAGACAAATCAGCTAATTCACCAAAAGTCAAGCAAGTCAAAGTTAATTTCCTAAATTTGCCTGTTCTTGTTTCTTTTTAAAACTTTACGCAGTACAGCAGTCAGTAATAGATGGATTAGAGTTTTAGTCATTCTCTGACTGAGTATTAACTAGGTAAGAAGGAATACTTATAATACTAAACAAAATAAGTCAGAAGGAGAGAGACAAAAGGCCAGCTGGGACCATTTATATGTGGACTGTAGAGAAACAAAACTAAGGGTGAGATAAACCCGAACCAATAACAAACTCTACAAACCTGACTGTAGAATTAAAACTACTGAAGGGTGAGAGAGGGTGGGGAGAGCAACATGGGGAGAGAGCACATGGACCATGGTGGAGGACATGGGTGCCTTGGGGGTGTGCATAGTGTGGTGATACACACCCAAAGGGTGTGGTGCTATACCTATAAGTCATATTCAATGTTGTAAACCAAGGTTACCTCAAAAAAAAAATACAACTACATTTTGTTAAAAGGAATATTTATAAAATATGTGTACAGTTTAAAAGCAATGATATAACAAAACTAGTGCATTGTAAATCATTTTTAGAGTAAATATTATCGTTACATTAGGATTCCCCTGAGCACCTCTCCCTGATCTATCATCTTTCTTCTCACCTCTGAGATAATCATATATCCAGATTTTCTGCCTTTTCTCCTCTGTGCTTTTCCCTACAGGTTTATCACATACAATCGTGTATCATTTACAACAGGGATACAGCCTGAGAAATGCCCTGCCAGGTGATTTTGTTTGTGTGGAAACAGAGTGTAATTACATAAACCTGGATGCTGCACATCTGGTCAGATGGTGTAACCTATGGAACCACCATTGTAAATGGGGACTGTCCTTGACTGAAATGTCAATAAGCAACACGTGACTGTATTTCTATCCTCAAAGAGTATTTTTTAAATGCTTGCCTCTTTTTAAGCTTTAAATAAAAAGAATTAGAGTATTTCTTTTCACTTGACATTATGCTCCTTCTTGCTAATGCAAAGAATTCTAATTCATTTTCTTAGCTGTATACTATTCTGTTTTAATAATTATTGTAATTTATTTATTCACTGGGTTTAGGGACACTTAAGATGTTTCCCTTGGGACACATATGCTACAGCACTGAGCTAATCCATTCCTATGACAACTATATGAGATATGCTTAGCTAACTTTTTATAGAGTAAGTAACTGAGGTTCAAAAAATTCAAATGAGCCATTACTTGTGTACCCAGAAGTGAGGCCAAGGGCGCCTGCTATGGACTGGCCTGGATCCAGGGACCCTGAAGAGGAGAGGATGTGGAGGTGACTGGGTTCCCACAAGCGACCCCACAAAGCAGTGACCCCTAGAGGCTGTCACCCCATAAGGCAGAACTCATGGAGAAGCCCTTGCTTGCTCTTCTGGGACAGCCCATGATGTCCCAGTGGATGATGCGGTCTCAGTCAAGTTCTGCCTTGTGAGAATGTAAATGGATTCCCTCTTTGGTTCCTGGGTGGGCACTGTTAATGTGAGACCAGATAAGTGCCTCAGTTGAGAATGTGTGAAACCTTTCCCACCAGCCCAGCCCAGCTGCTTATCTTACACAGTTCACTATGGCCCATGTCCTGCCTGGGTTTTAGGATGGGACTGGCCTGTTTCAAACAGAAAAACTGAGCTTGAAATGAACACCTCCATTTGAAGAAGTTCTGTTATCTAACCTCAGTTGTTTTGCCAGAGTGCAGATGCTTAACCATCAAATACCTCCATCCGAAGTTGCCGTAGGGTGGGCCCTGAAGCTATTGACAACTCTCTCCTCAATAGAAACTTGCTGGTGAAGCACACAGATAGACAGTGCCCTCCTCCATACTTGGGTCACCACATTCTACCTTCTCCAAGTGTTGGAGCAATGGTGATTGAGTCACTTAGCAAGTTTTGTGTGGGTAGCACAGTTTGTTGTCTGTAGTTTCTGTGCTCTGCATCAGGTCTCCAGGACTTATTTATCTACTAGAAGCAAGCACGTACCCCTAAACAACATCTCCCCTTTCCTCCATGTTCCAGCCAAATATGACTGCATGTGGGCCTTGAGATAAGAGAAATAGAGGATACCAGCAACAGCAAAAGAAATAATTAAGATTGGAAACATTTTTTAAAGAATTCCTAGAAAGATTTTAAAAAACTAAATGACTAAAAATGTTAGTCCAATAAGTAGACGAGAACCTGCACACTGACCCATTTCTTAAGCAGAGTTCCTTTTACTACCCTCTATCCCCTCCTTGGACAATCCCCATGTATCCCATTCTTCACAGCATCCTACCAACCTCTTCTTCCACCCTCACCCCTCCTCCCCTTCCTTCCTATTCCTAAAATTCACCAAGGTCCATGATTCAAATTGATGTAACTCACCTTCAGTTAGCACCAACAGTCAAGAACTTAATCTCCTACCCACCAGTCCCCACCCTCACTATCTCTGCCTCTCTCTGTTACTCTGCTCTAACCACCCACAGTTCTGCCTTATCTGTGATCCTGATTACTCTGTCAGGGTGTGGTATATTTCTCAGAGCAAGTATCTGGGTCTTTTATGTCTGTTTCCACAGCAATTCCAGAGAACCTCTCTAGTAGTATTTACCACAGTCTATGTCATATTATAAAGGATCTATTATATTGTCTCCTATCTCCCCAAACCCCAGCTCAGGGCCTTGCACAGAGTAACAAATTTTTAATGAAAAGATCAATTTTTACCCACACTACTTCCTGTATAGTGCATGGATTAATTTCAGTTAATGTTTACCGATCTGCTTTTAAGTACCAAATACTGTCAAAGCCCTCCTGATAGAGGCAAATCATGCCACTTTCTCCATCTCATCTCTCTAGGCAAAAGACAGTACTTTACTGGGCACAGTCACTTGTAGTGACATCTTACAATTCTAGCTTCCTAACAACAAGCATTAACACTTAGAAGCTCTTTCAAGTTTATGCAATACTGTCAGATCCATTTGTTCTTTCCAACCACACAGTGCTACAGGTGCCATGATCTCCATTTTGCAGATAATAATGGAACCATGGTCCAGAGATAAGCAAATGAGTTGCTTGGTCTATCCAGAAAATCTTCAGAACTGAAGAGGACTTGCCATCTCATCCATTAAGCCTTCTTCAAGGCAATGGGTGTTGATGAATCAATAGAATGACGTAGTGAGAACAAATGCCTGCTTGTATTGTCAATCTTTGTGTTTTAGCTCAATCACTTATAATTATGTAACTTTAATCAAGTTATAGCTTCCCTAATCTTCATCTGCAAAAGTTTGGTAGTGATAGCGGGTGAGAAAACAGACAAAACTGGGTGCTTACCCAAAACCTACAAAGGGTATCAGCTGGCCCTTTAAAGCCAGCCACACACCAGGTTCTTCCCAGCTCACGCATACAGTAGCAAGACCACATAAACTTTAAGAGGGAGGCAAAAACAAATTTACTTCTTAAAAGACAAATTGGAAAAGAGTCACGGAGGGGTAGAGGGAACCCCTTTAGTAATCTTACCGCACAGTCCATCTCTAGTCCAAAGTGTACATGGCTTTAGCAGCCATGTGTGTCCACAAAATGGCGACTGCCCCACCTTGAGCCTGATGAAGGAGTTAAGGTGGCACCACCGCTCCTTCTTCAAAGACACAGCTGCACTCACTGCAAGCCAGAAGAACCCAAGATGGCGTCGTGGCACAGCTGCACTCAATGCAAGCCAGAAGAAGCCAAGATGGCGTCGTGGATCCTTCTCCGAAAGCAGGAGATTCAAATCCAACGAGGAAGACCAGGGTGGCGTCCTCAATTCGTCTCCAACAGGCACAGCTCCGGCCTTCCATCAGCTCCAGCTCCACAGTGGCCCCGGCATCAGCAAAACTCACTCAGTACAGCAACACACCAAGCGCTTCAGACGTCTCACGTTGAAAACAGCAACACAGCAAACTCTCCTCAGTTCTCCAGAAGACTTCCAGGCTTCGCAGTTTCAACATTAAACCAAGTTTTCAAGCACCACGTTTCCAAGACAGCTCACACAGGACACAAGTTTCTCCAACATGCTTCCCCGGGCTCCTCACCGGCCCCGGCTGGGCATGGGGATGGAAGCCCACGGCAGCAACAGCTCTGAGGCCTCCAGCCTCCCTGCTGCTCCTCTCTGCTCCTTACTTCTCCATTCTCCTCTCTATCCTCTTCCGTTCTCTTCTCTGCCCTTCTCTGTTCTGTTCTGTCTCTTTCACTTGTCTTTATCTCTGTCCCCTCCCTGATCCTTTAATCCTCTTTTCTCCCAATCCTCTTAACTTCCCTTCTCCAAATCTCCACCCATCAATGCTAACAATAGCTATTTTAATACATCAACACCAGTACTGGGGGCCACAGCCCCCCCAACAGTAGCACTCTTCATCTGCAAAAGATTGGTAGCACCTACCTCACAATATTATGAGGATTCAATGAAAAAATATATGTATAAATTGCCTTACATATAAGCCAGAGCTTGGCAAATGCTAGTTTCTTATCTAGTACCATGATGTCCTTCCCCCACCCCCAATGTATGAAAATAATCTAGTATTCTACTCCAAAGTATGCATCTTGAACCAATTAGTCTCTGTGTCTCGGGGATTTGCTCACCCACAGAAGGTGGGGACACTATGTTCAGCACAATGGACAAATGTATGTTAATTTCTTCAATCCCAGTCCACCCCTTCTCTCTGGTTGCTTGCTTGCCTTTTTTGAGACTGTTGTGAGCATCGATGTTTGAGTTTGTTCACAGCCTTATGTGACCTGCTTTAGCTACAGAGCATAGTCTCAACACCCTTTTCCCATACTGAACCTATTACCCCACCCATCAGCTGCTAGCTCAAAGGAGTTTGTTTCCTTGAAGCCCACAACATGCACAAAGGATTTATATACATACATAGAATATATAGTATATATACAAACTTGCTTTTCACCTGAGAAATTATTCCCCCTCTAATAGACAAATGATCTACTAATCATTTCTGAAAACATAACTGTCAGTTCATGTGCCATACATCACTCAATAACAGTAACTATAGAAATGACAGCTAGCAGTCACTGGGTATTTATACATGTGCAATGGAATTAAGTGCTGAATACATACGATCTCTAGTCTTTAAAATAAAATGTTGGGATGGATGGTTCCCTCCATTTCAAAAATGAGGAAACAAGATTAGAAAGGCTTGTTGATTTGCTCAACAAATTATACTATGTACTAGTTACAGAGCAATGATTCAAAACCTTGTGTGATTCCAAAGTTCTTTCCCTGACCTAAGAATCTTTTCAGATTCTAAATGGGTGGGGGATACAGTTCCAGACACAAATACTTCATTCATTGCAAATGTCACATTGTTTCTGATTATAAAAATTAGTTCTGAATATAAAACCCACTCTGGGGATGATGATCAAGGGATTAGGGTGATAGGAAGACTTATTTGTGGAACACTTATGTACTTGGTGAGTTTTCCAATCATACAGTTATTTATTTTAAGCTAATGAAGAGGATCAGAATATGCCACCCCCAAAATGTGCCTCTTTTGGTATGTGGGTTAATTTGTTTGGGAGGTAATCAAGGCCCAGCAGGAATGGCGTTTTTCCTTTAATTTTACCTAAAAGAACTTACAAAGGGGACCTGTGCCAGGAAGAGAGATATTACCAGAGATAACTTTTTTACCTGAAAGACTTATCTGCATGGCAGAACATCCCTCTGTTCAACAAATAGTCGTGTAATGAACATTTGTTTAGCAACATATGCTCTCACCTTCCTGTGAATTACCTTCCACTATCTTCATTTGAAATCCCACACTCCTCTGCATTTCCTTAGCTCAGAATGGTACCTAAGTTTCCATTGCCTGGCTGCCTTTGAGGCGCCTGTCACCATGTAGCACCCACATGTCCTGAATTGAATTTGATTTCCTCAATTAAAATTTTTATTATGGCCGGGTACGGTGGCTCGTGCTTGTAAGCATCAGTCTATGAAGCGGCCGGGGCTAGGGATCGCAGTTCGAGTCCCACCTGGGGCCAGTAGCGAGACCTAGTTCCAAAAATATAGCTGGGCGTGGTGGTGCACGCCTGTCATCCCAGCTACCTGGGAAACTGAGGCTGGGGATTGCTTGAGTCTGTGGTACCCCGGGCAACGAGAGCCTGCGGTTCCACAGGCAAAAATAGCAAGACCTAGTCTCCAAAAAATAAATGAATGAATGAATGAATGAATGAATGAATGAATGAATGAATAAATATAAAAAATAAAATAAAATTTTTATTACAAATAAAATTTTTATTACAAGCAGGTCTCAGTCAAGAACCTAGGTAGAGGGATACTTTCCTCCTCACCTACACTTGTCTTAAAAACCAATTAAAACATAGTAGAAGGTTCAGTAATAAAAAGCATTCCTAATTCCACTTTCTAGACAGTCATTTCTGGCATTTTTTTTTTTTTTTGGTCACACTTAAAATTGGGATAAAGTTACACACGCTGTTCTGTGACCTTCTTTATGTGCTTATTAATATCTTGTGACATTGTGACATCTTTTCATATCCATGAATGGTACCGATGAAGTTGCAGAGGTTTACAAGATCCTGGCACCATGAGAAAGCTGAGATGAACGTCTTTGAAGGGGAATTGACAGACTCCTGCGCATCCCGCCGGGGTTTCGGCCGACCTTTTACAGTTGGAAAGCGGGCACTGCGGGATTCCCGCGGGGCATGCTGGGCCACGGGCACCGGGCGCCGGGTTGGCGCCCCCATCCCCCGCCCGGATAGACTGGGCGGAGCAAAGGTCTGGCCGCGGAGCTTCTCAGCTGGGTTCAGCTCCTGGAGGGAAACGTTGGTACTACTTCCGCGCTTGACTGGAGCTCAGTGGCAGAACAAGGCAACCACAGGCATACCTCGCGGGGCACAGTTTCAAACCCGAAGAAGCAAAAGCGCCTTGCTTGTTAGAGACCTCAGACCTGCGGGCACTCACACGCACTGGTCGCCTCTCTGAAGTTAACAAGCTCCCGTAAGGGGAGGCAGGCTGGGAGGCAGCTAGGAGGCAGCTGTTGGAATCTCAACCGTGAGGGGTGGTGGTGGAATAATCTAAGAGAGATTTAGAACGTTGCTCCAAAGGCCCTCTTCTAGGCCTTCATCAGTAACCTTTAAAATTGTATAAAATGGAGCATTCACAAAAATAGAATAATATAACCCCTATGTATTATTCATTACCCAGCTTAGTCACATCTTAATATTTCCTTAAGTTTGGTTCAGCTCTTTTAGCATTGAAAAAAACGAAACATTCGGTAGATTGCTGAATATCTCTTATAACTCTCCCTAATTCCTAGATGGCGGCTGCCATCTTGAATTTGGAATCTATCAATCAATTCAATACGCTTCTAGCATATATGTTTTTATTTCAGTACACTTCTAGTATGCTACATCCACAAAAATGATGGCTTGATTTGAAGGTTTTACGTTTTAAATGTCATAGCCTGCTGTGACTATTTTGCAGCTTCCTTCCCCCCCTCAATAGTCCGTTTTTATGACCCATTTAATATAACTGCCGTATACGTCAGTATTTCATTTTTGTGGTTATACTGTTCACATAAACATCCTTCTGTTCAACAAATAGTCGTGTAATGAACATTCTTGTACCTGCCTCTTAATACATAGGTGTGAGCATTTTTTAAGGATATATTCCTAAAAGGGTATTTGCTGAATGGTGGTATGCACACATCTTCACCTTTTTGGGCCACTGCTCTCCAAAATAACTATGTATCATTTTACACTTCCACCAGTGTATAAAAGTTCATGTTGTTCTACGTGGTTAACAAACTTTTTTGGCTTATTTTTAAAGTTCAAACTTCATCTCTTCTATTTGTTCTTGCTCTTACCTTATATGAATTATTTTGTCTCTCCGAGTTTTAGTTTTCTTATTTGTATAATGGGGATGATGGTACATAACTTGCTAGGTAACTGAGAGCATTAGATGAAATAATGCATATAAACATGCTTACTCAAATGCTTGATTGGAATTTAAGACACCACATAAGCAGCAGCAACAGCAGCAGTTATACATGGTCAATTTGTATTGACTTCTTGCTGTATGTCAGGTGTTGTCCTAAGTGCTTTAAGCTTATCTCACTCTTCATAGCAACCTTATGAGGTTGGTACAAGTATTAGCTTGAATTTTCATGTAAGGAAGCCAACCATACATATTTAGAGCAAATTGTTCAAGGTCAGAGAGATAGAGTTCCTGCTAGATTTAAATCTCAGATAAGTCAGAGAGTTTGAATTTAATTTTGCAGATAATGGAAAATCACTGGAAAAGAATTTTGAATGTATTTATTTACTTCCCTATCTGACAACAGTGTGTACTACCCTGTAAATAGTAATCAGTACTATTATGTGGATGAAGCAACATAGAGAAGAGGAAAGAGAAAGTGCATGGATTTAGACAAATGACCTATTTTGTGCCTGACCCTTGGTTGGCACTATGTACACATTGGGAACTAGGATGATTTTTTGTCTCAACGCTGCCTGGAATCTGATCCCATGTTTCTCATTATCTGGTTCCTGAACCATCTGCCTCACAATGACCCAGACTGCAGATTTAGGGATCTCAAAGATTTTGATTCTGTAGGTTTCTGGAACAATATAAAGAGCAGTGGTTCTAGATTTCTCCTAAGTTTGAGAGTCATTGATCTTATTGGTGGGAAAGACATAAGTGTTCCACTGGCAGATCTGGGGAAAGATTCTGGAGAAAACCTGTCTGAGCTGAAACCTGAAAGTAAGAAAAAGCTAAAGCCAAAGGAACAGGAAGAGGAGAATCAAGCTGAAGGGAAAATATTCACAAAAGCCCAGTACTGAGAGAAGTGGCTCTGTTAGGGTAGAGTATTTAGAAACATTTTAGTGCATCTGGAGTGTGAAATGCAGTAACTTAGCTTGAAAGATGGGCAGGGGCAAGATCACAAAGAACTTCCTAGGTCATATCAGAGAAATTGAATTTGATCCTCCAGGTAGTGGAAAAACACAGAGCTTTGTTTAGCAGAGAGCACTGATAGTGTTGAGTTTAAGAAAAAAGTTCTCTGGCAGGCACCATGTAAAGACTAACTTGTAGAATTGGAATATAGCAAGTGTTTCTTCTGTAAAGGTAGGACACAGGCATATTTGCTTTTCCACTCCAAGGTCAGAGAAGGAGGGGCATAGACAGCTAGAAAAATCGGTAAGGACTATTTAGATTTGATTGGATGGGCAACAGGGAGGAGCCAAAACCTCTTTCTTTAGAAAAGTAGGTCAAAGGTTGTGAACTTCTCTGTAATGCAAAACCAGTGTGGAAGGGAAATGATGAGATAAAGACATAATGAATTTGCAATCCTTATGAAATAGCCAAGTAGAGGTGTCTAGAAGATAGATGGAAAAGGCGTGTTTCTTGGCTATTCTGTTTCTCACTCATTATCCTCTCCCACGTCTTCCCTCACAGATGCCAACTTTGCTGGGGACAGTGATGTGTCCAGTTAAAACAGTCATCCTCTTAGACTTTCTTACCCATCTTCACAGGTGCTCCCTGGTTTGTCCTAAGACCCGATTCTGATCAATAAGCTAAAGTGGATTCCATTTAGTGGAGGTTCTGGAGAAGCTATTGCTTTCCAGAAAGCAATAAACAGACAGTGTTTACTGTCTCCCTTCTTTCTTCCTATCTAGACAGAATTGTGATGCTTGGGCAAGAAGCATCCTGTGGCCATGAGGATGAAGGCCCTCTGCTAAGTGAGGTAGAAAGACAGAGTGACCCTGGTATTGTGGAACTGTTTATGGCCCAGGCTCTCTCCTATCTGAGAAAAATAATCCGTAATTTAGTTAAGTCAGTGGTATTGATTTTCTGTTGCCTGCAGCAAAACATGATCCTAACTGATTCAAGGGCTTTAGCCCAGGAGATAGATCTGGGTTAAAGATAGAGATCTGGGTCAGCATCTAAGTGATAACTTACAGCATTTGGTTGGATACCAGAGAACCAGGCACATAACTATGTACAAATATAAGTAATCCTCATGTTTTAGAGGACAGAGGGCGTCATCTCTAGGCAATGTTAAAAGGAATTTCTACTCATAGAGAAGGTACCTTTAACATTTTTTTCCTGTTAAATATTTCCATAAACCCCAAAACCAAAACAATCAATTTAGGGATATTCAAATAATACCCATCTCCATGGAATTTATTTTGGGACACTTTTCCAAATACTTAATCTGGATGTGAGGGTGATCTGGCCACGACATCTGTCACCCCACTGAGCACCAGGGTTGATTCGGCTGATCTGGCTGGCTAGGCAGGTGTCCCCTTCCTCCCTCAATGCTCCATGTGCTGCCCTCCCGAAGCTGCGCACTGGGTTGAAGAGGACAGCCTTCCCCAAACAGAGGCGTTCGTTCTTCTGTCGAGGGTATATGAGCAGCTGCACTCCCCTGCTAGAACCTCCAAACAAGCGCTCAAAACCCAAATACTTAGTCTGGGGCTGATGAGATGTCATATTGGTGACTAACTCTACTGATGTGGCATGTGTTAGTAGACTAACTCTACTGATGTGGGGCTCAAGAGTTGACTTAATAAACTTTAGCTTTCCTCTATTTTCCACAAAGCAAATGCACCTAGAGTTCCTTCCAAGAAGGCCAACTCAAGGACTGCCCAAGAGCAATGTTAACTGTCCGGTCTTTAGCCCAGTTTGTTTGCACAGCCTCCTAATTGATTAGATTAATTTTCCTGATTCTTTTTTGTTGTTGTTGTTGCCTCATTCTGCTCACTACAAAAAAATCTCTAAACTAAAAATCTGTTTTCCCCAACCCATGAAAACATTTTATTCTTTTTTGACATTTCTGTCTGTTGGATAAAGCTGGAACATCTATCACAACCTATAAAGCCGCAGTCTTTTCATTCTTAGTCCCTGATGACTGTCCTCCCTGGCCACCCATCTTTGCACACTCTGAATGTCTCATTCTACCCATATTTCTAGTGCCCTTTCAAGCCCTGGCAAGCTGTTTTCTTGCCCAGTACTGTTTTCTCCGCCTCCTGTTCTGATTGATGGTCTACCGCCACACGCTGCAGCCAGAGGGCTGTTCTAGTCTTTTAGCTCCTGGGAATGACTAGAAACCCCTTCTCCCTCTATCTCTTTCCAAACCCTGAAGATTCTTCCCCTAAACATCTGTAAGTGTCCCTTCTTCTCAGTCACTACTGCTGTTCACCAAGTCACTACCAGTCTCTAAACATCTGTAAGTGTCCCTTCTTCTCAGTCACTACTGCTGTTCACCAAGTCACTACCAGTCTCTTCTGCCTCTCCATATCTTCAGTCTTTCCCAATTCCATCCATCTGTCCTCTCTGCACACTGTCAACTGCATGTTGATCTCTGTGAAAATTGTTTATATTCCTTAAAACCACTATCCCTGCAGACCTCTTAAGCCTCCTTCCTTACATTCCAGGTGCAGAGAGAAATCAAACCCCGCTTGTTCCCCATCCCCTCTATCTTGCACAGCCCCGTCCTCTGAGCTGCTAGGCAAACTCTGCACATTAGTTAAGAATAAAGCCTCCAGCACCAGGTTGCCAGGATTCCAACTTTGCTCAATTGCTTTTTAGCTGGGCACCCTGAGGTGAAATATTTCATCTTATCGTGTAAATTCCACCATTGAAAAATAAGGGTTGTAGATAGTCCACATTCACTGGGTAGTTAGGAAGACTGATCAGAGTAAATATTATCTATGTTAGTTATTATAATTGTTACATTTCATTTTGATCCTTGAGCCTTGTCTTTTTTGTCCTATCACTAGGAATAGTGCAGGAAACACATGGCAGCAGGTGGTAACAGAGCTGAAGGAACACAGAGGTATCTATGAGGAGTGAACCTGGAGGATCAAGGACCAGGAAAGTTGAATTAATCTCAAGAAATACGAAATTCATTTTCCATTCACTACAATCCAAGTTTTACCTTAGTATAGAAAACATCTCATAGGAAAATCAGCCCCCGATATTTCTTTACTACTTTTTTATGCATGCAAAAGTTTGATTCTCTGTGTTATATCTACCTGCAAAATAATAATAATAATAATAATAATAATACCACAACAACATGAGCTGCATTGTTATAATTCTGCTTTCCAAGAACTCTTATTTTGCAAAAATCTTTTCATTTACTCCTAACACAAAATGGATGCTATTACTTCTCCATTTTATAGAGGGAGAAAATGGACCTTAGAAAGATTACAAAGACCAAAACCATAAAGGTGGGTTTGGGATAAAAGGTGATGCCAGCCATGTTCCAGAGCTGATGCTTTTTATTTTTTAATAAAGAAAGCTGTTTTATCCTTGTTCATAAACAGTTCTCAATGTTTTTAATTGAAAAATAAAAAATATTTTGCTCTTTGCTGTAGGAAAAGAAAGATTTTTTTCTTTTCTTTTCTTTTTTTTTTTTTTTTTTTGAGACTAACTCTCGCTACTTTTGCCTGTGGAACCACAGGCTCACATTGCCTGGGGTACCACAGACTCAAGCAATCCCCAGCCTCATCTTCCCAGATAGCTGGGATTACAAGCGTGTGCCACTACACCCAGATTTTTTGGGGGGACTAGGTCTTGCTTTGTGCCCCAGCAGGACTCGAACCACGATCCCTGGCCCTGGCCGGGGCTTCCTAGCATTCCACTTACAGGCATGAGCCACCATGCCCGGCCCCAAGAAGATTTCTATTGACAGTTGACTTTAAAGGGTAAACATACTGCCGGGCATGGTGGTTCGTGCCTGTAAGCTTCAGTCTATGAAGCAGCTGGGGCTAGGGATCGCGGTTCAAATCCCGCCTGGGACCCGTAGAGAGACCTAGTCCCAAAAAATAGCTGGGCATGGTGACGCGTGCCTGTAATCCCAGGTACCTGGAAAGCTGAGGCCTGCAGCTCCATGAGCAAAAATAGGGAGACCTAGTCAAGAAAGAAAGAAAAGAAAAGAAAGAAAGAAAGAAAGAAAGAAAGAAAGAAAGAAAGAAAGAAAGAAAGAAAGAAAGAAAGAAAGAAAGAAAGAAAGAAAGAAAGAAAGAAAGAAAGAAAGAAAGAAAGAAAGAAAGAAAGAAAGAAAGAAAGAAAGAAAGAAAGAAAGAAAAGCAAGGCGCCCCATCCCACACCACAGGGGAGGAAAGGAAGGCCAAAGACTGAGGGCATTGGCCTCATAGCAAAGCTGCAAACTGAGGCAGAGGAGATAATCTACAATGCCCAATTACAAATGCCTATACCCAAAGAGAAACTTCTTCATTGACACTGGCAGTGGGGGAGACCTAAATCAGACGTCAGAACCATAAGGTAAAGCAGCAAAACTACAGAGATGGCATTGGAGGAGATAGCCCCCAATGAGAAAGCATGGAAAGACCACAAATAAATATAGACTGGCTGCCCAACTCAAACATAAGACTGAAAACCTACCAGCAAGGCTCACCTTGTTCCAAGAACCCAATGAAAGAACACTA
This sequence comes from Uropsilus gracilis, assembly GCA_004024945.1. Taxonomy (NCBI): domain Eukaryota; kingdom Metazoa; phylum Chordata; class Mammalia; order Eulipotyphla; family Talpidae; genus Uropsilus; species Uropsilus gracilis. The sequence continues at coordinate 40,475 of PVHY01010457.1, forward strand.
CCACAGGAAAGAAAGAGACTAATGGACTTAACACAGACTACCAAACAACAAAGAGCTCTGTGTGAGAGAATGGAGGGGGCACCAGAGGGAGGGGGAGAGGTATCCCAAAAACCATTTACTGAGGATGTGATTTAAAGAATAAAAACAAATAAAAATTAAGTTTAAAAAAAAAGGGCAAACATACAAAATATCTATTTTTTTTTAATTGTTGAGGTAACATAGTTTACAAAACTGCATATGTTTTGGGGGGATAGGACATCTCCTTAGATATATGTCACCATAGCACTCACCACCAAAGCACTCACAGTCCTTTATTATAGACTGTTGAGTACCTCCCTTATTTGTTCCTTCCCCTCCACCCCCTCTTCCTATAGTAGCTTCAATTCTGCAGTCATATTTCTAAGATATGTTTTGGTTTAGCTTTGTCATTTCCTCTTTTGTTTCTCTGTATTCTGTATAAGTGAAATTAGGCAGAATTTTTCTTGATCCTTCTGACATATTTCACTTAGCAAAACCCCTTCCAATTCCATTCATGGCAAGAGTATAACTTTTATATAGGTATAGATATAGATATATGCATATTATTAGATATTATATATTACATACTACTACTATGTATTATATGTACACACACACATACTACTGAGTAGTATTCCATCATGTATATATGCCACATCTTCTTAATCCACTCCTCTGTTATTGAGCACTTTAGGTTGTTCCCACAATTTAGCAATGTGTAAATAGTAGTGCTATGAGTATAGGAATTCACATATTCCTTCAAATTGGTTTTTCTATATACTTCATCTACCAAGGCTAACCATTTGGACCATTCCATTGCTCTCTGGAGCCCTTCTCCACTGGAGTCCTTCTCCACAGAACACTGTCTTTTCCTCTGTGCTTTAATCTTTTTGTTTTTTGTGTTTTTTTTTTCAGGAGCTATTGACTGTTTTGCTGCAGTCTAGCTATGTGTATGTGGAGGAGATGAGCCTGCCTGTTTACTCTCCTGCCATCTTGGTGCTCTTCCTAAAACATATTTTATTAAAGTAGATAAGATAGTTTGCAGCTCATATTTAGTACAGGGTAAACTGGCAGATGAAGAAAACTAGAACTGTCTAAAATTCAGAGCTGATACTCTTAATTGCTATGCCAATTATTTTACAAAAGTGGACTTATTGCTTAATTAGAGAAATATAGAGAGATTTGTTCATATTCTAGGCCCACTACTAGACATTGGAATGTAGAGAGATACGGGTGAAATATTATCTTCAGGAATTCGTTATTTGCATCTGTGGGTTCAAAGTGGTGATTTGTAGAAAATGCATACTTCAGAGAAGAAAGAAGCACTAAGTCTGCCCTGAAGAGTGGAGACTGGGAGTTCCAAATGGAGAGGTGGCAGCTAAGGTGAACCTCAAACTCTAGAATTGGGAGTGATGATAATGATGATTCTAGAAGTATAGTATTTATTATTTCATTTATCCCTTAATGTCTATCATACATTTTTGTAATTGAAAATAAGAAATTACAAAATGATTTTGTTTTATAATTATATATATTTAAATTATATATTATATAATTTATATTTATAACTATATATATAAAACATATCTATATGGGAGAAAAAAACTAGGGCCACTTATAAACTGAAGTATTTTCAATGGTTACTACTGAGTAGTTGAAATAAAAAGAAGCATATAGAAAAAAATTTACTATATAAACCCACTTTTATAAATTTAAAAACATGACAAATCTATATTTAGGTATATATTTACCTGATAACTATATTTAGAAATTTAAAAGATGAATAGAAATGAAATTCAGGTAGGTGGTTGTTTCTGGAGGGAGAGAAGTGAGAAGATGAGAAAACTGAAGAGGGAAACAAGGGACTTAAAGAATCAGTCAAGTATAACTCTGTAACCTGGATGATGGCTCTATCTATCAAGATTAACTTCATTATTATTCTTGATACTATACATATAAGTCATATTTGTATATATTTCATCACAAACTATTTCTCATTTGTATTTTGACAGTTTTCATCATGAATATGTGTTGCTTATTAAATTAGAAAAAGTAAATAATAAAATGTCAAAAACTTATTCTTGTATCTTTTATATTTATTTTCATACAGCATTTTTAAGCATTGTTAATTTGGTGATAGTATTTGATCATGAAGAGAAAGAAATTAAGAAAACATCCCATTTATAATTATACCAAAGAAAATTAAAATCTGGCAATAAACCTAACAAATATTATGAAAGACCTATACAAAGAAACTTATAAAACACTGTTAAGTAGAAGACACACAAAAAATGGAAAGACATTCCTTGCTCATAGATCAGAAGAATTAATATTATCAAAATAGCCATCCTACCAAAAGCAACTTACAGATTCATGCAATTCCAATAAAAATCTCAATGGCATTTTTCAAAGAAATGGAACAAATATTGCTGAAATTCATATGAGACCACAAAAACACCCAAATAACCAAAGCACTCCTAACTGAAAGGGAAAAGAATGGAGGTATTACACACCCAGCTTTCAAACTATACTATGAATTCATAATAATAAAAACAACATGGCATCAGAACAAAAGCAAACACAAAGACCAATAGAAATTGAAAATAAAATAAAATTGAAAGCCTAGAAATAAAACCACACATATACAGTCAAGTCATTTATTCCAAAGGAACAAAGAATATACACCGGAGCAAGGAAATTTTATCAATAAATGGTGCTGGGGAAACTGGACTGCCAAATGCAAAGGAATGAAAGAAATGAGGTTATTGTCTCACACCATACATAACAATCAACTTAAAATAAAATAATAAGTCTTCTACCTTTTCTCGTCCTTAACTTTTTAAAAATTATATCGTTCATTCACAACATGTCCATTAATAAGGATTTAATCTCCACCAAAAATATATGTTGGGGACACAGTGGTGTTATATAGTTCCTATACTAGCGGGGTATATTCTCATGGGTACTTTTTATATCCCTGTAAAATTCTCAGGGTTAGGTTTCATTATCTATAATTTACAAATTCATGAGCAATTTTTCCTAATGTAGTTGTTAGATACCTGAGCTCTGAAGTCAGATGACTAGACTCAAGTCCTGGTTCTGCTTCTAGGTATGTATGTATATATATATATATAACTGTATATATATATAACTGTATATATATAAAACTGTATATATATATGCGCAATAACTTAACCTCTTTGTACTTTAACGCCCTTGACTATGAAAGAGCAAAAAGAACACTATATCATGGGGAACACAGAACAGTTCCTGGTCCTATAGTAAATATTTAATATATGTGATCTTTTTTTTTAATGTTATCATTATCACTATTATTACTGTGTAAATATTTCTTGAGCACCAATTCTGTGTCAGGTAAAATGAGGCACTGAAGATACAAAGGTAGAATGAAACAGGATCTGGAAAACTGACTCCTAAACAGATGATTATGAAATATGAGAGCAGTTATGGTGGAAAAAGGTGAAGGCGTCATAGGAGCGGGGAAGAGGGCCAATCCCCATACAGCCTGGTGGTAAGAGGACTCTTCTGTGAAAGGTTTAGGATTAAGTCCCCAGGTTGTGGTCTGTTGCACTTAGATGATAATATACCACTTAGATATAATGTTGACAGGAATGTTCCTCTCAGTAAGAGAGATTGAGATAATTTAGAGATACAACATCATTTAATTTGTTTTGTTTTGTTTTGTTTTGTTTTGTTTTGTTTTGAGACTAGGTCTCGCTATTTTTGCCTGTGGAACCGCTGGCTCTTGTTGCCCAGGATACCACAGACTCAAGCAATTCCCAGCCTCAGCTTCCCAGGTAGCTGGGATTACAGGCACGCGCCACCACACCCAGCTATTTTTTTGGAACTAGGTCTCGCTACGGGCCCCAGGCGGGACTCGAACCGCTATCCCTAGCCCCGGCTGCTTCATAGGCTGAAGCTTACAGGCTATAGCCACCATGCCTGGCCTAAGATCATTTAATTTGTGATGAACCTAAATATTTGTTTTTCGTGGTTCAAATTTTCCTTTGCAGTTATAGAATTATACAACATACCTCATGTGGGGGAAATGAATTATATTTTGAATTTATTTGTGTTGTTTTGGGAACTAACAAAAAGGGTTTTCAAAAGAAATTTGATTGAGCTTTGTCAAAATGTGGGTTTTGTTCATTAGTTAAAAGATGAATATAAACATTAGAAATAACCTACTCAGTGGTAAGAGAATAATAAAATGGGTATCTAATAACTAAGTTATGGTATATCTAAAAAATGAATGCAACTATTAGCATACTTACAAGGACTTTTTAATGGAGTGGGAAAAGCTTATAAAATATGAATTTTAAAGCCAATGCTAGCTCTATCAAGTGAAAAAAATCTACAGATAAAATGCTAGAAGAAAATATGCTTAAATGTTGACCATAGTTACTATTTAGTTGGCGGAATTGTGAGTGGTTTATTTTCTTACTTTTTTTGGTTATTTTCTAAAATAAGAATGTATGCTTTGTTTTTAAACACAGCTTTATTATTAAGGTTTCATATGACATACAGTTTAGCTATTTAGAACATTCAGTGTTCAAGTTAAAGTATACAGTTTAATGTTTTGTTTTGTTTTTGCTTTGCACACATGGCCACAATATAATTTTAGAACATGTCATCAGTCTCAGAGAAACCATGAACCCATTAGCCATCATTCCCATTCCTACTCGCTTTTAGTCATGAATTTGCTGTCAATATGAATTCACTTCCCTGAATGTTTTATATCAATGGAATTAGACAGTAGGTACACTTCTATGTTTGGTTTCTTTGATATGCCATACTGTTTTCAAGATTCACCCATGTTATATTATACCATTTCATTACTTTTTATTGCCAAATAATATTGTATTGTATGGCTATTACCAGTTTATTAATTTATTCAGCAATTGATGGAAATTGGTTTGTTTCTTTGTCTGTTATTAATAAGGTTGCTATGAACAAGTTGCACAAGTTTTTGTGAACATGAATTTTCAGTTCTCTTGGTATAAACCTACAAGTAAAATTACTAGGTCCGTGGTAACTCTGTTTAGCATTTTGAGGATCGCCAAATTGTTTCCCAAAGGAGCTGCATCACTTTACACACCAGCAATTCTCTACATCTTTGTCAATATTTGTTATTGCTTATCTTTTTTATTATAATTGTTCCAGTGTGTATGAAGTGGCATCTCACCTGGCTTTGACCAGAATTTCTCTGATCACAGCCTAAACATCTTTTCATGTTTGTGGGCCATTTGTACCTCTTCCTTGGAGAAATACCTGTTAAAATGTTTTACCCATTTTTAAATTGTGTTTGCCTTTACTGAGGGATAAGAGTTCTTCATATCTTCTGAATACAAGTCTCTTATCAGACATATGATTTGCAAGTATTTTCTCCCATTTGTAGTTGTTTTTTTTCCCACATTCTTAGAGGTAACAGTTGCTAAGATAAACTTTCAGATTTTGATAAAACCCCACTTACCTATCTTTTCTTTCATCACTTGTGATTTTGGTAATTTATATAAGAAAGCATTGCTTAACCAAGGTTATAAAGGTTTACTTTTGTGTAAATCTTTGCTAAGAGTTTTCTTACATTTAAATTTAAATATCATCTGTTAAATTGTTCATTGCCGGAATCTAGTTTTACTCTTCACTCTAGCTTCACTCTTTTGCATACATGTATGTCCAGTTGTACCAGTACATTTTTTCTTTTTTCTTTTTTCTTTTTTTGAGACTAGGTCTCGCTATTTTTGCCCGTGAAACCGCAGGCTCTCATTGCCCCGGGTATCACAGACTCAAGCAATCCCCAGCCTCAGCTTCCCAGATAAACTGGGATTACAGGCATGCGCCACCACACCCAGCTATTTTTTTGGAACTAGGTCTCGCTACGGGCCCCAGGAGGGACTCCAACTGCGATCCCTAGCCCGGGCCGCTTCATAGGCTGAAGCTTACAGGCACCAGCCACCGTGCCCGACCCACCAATATATTATTTTCCCCCCATTGAATTGTCTTGGCATCTCTGCCTCTGTTGAAATTCAAAAATGTAAAGTTTTTTTTTTTTTGCATCTCAATTTCATTTCATTGATCTATATTGCTATCCTTAAATCATACTACACTGTTTTAATTGCTGTAACTTTTGTAGTAAGTGTTGAAAGCTCCAGCTTTGCTCTTCTCTTTCAAGATAATTGGCTATTCTAGGTCTCTTAAATTTCTATGTTCTGCATTAATACTGAAAGGGGAGTCTTTTAGCAGAGCAAAAGGAAGCTAAGACACTACTGAAGAAACTGAAATTCATTTTGTGTTTTCTGAGTGATTCCATTGCAATGTGCCTTTTCTCTTGGTACACTTGGTAAATTTTGTTCTGGTCATGGCAGATTTTTTCCCACTGTTGATGAACAAGTGTTCAATGTAGCTATTTAGTCAGAGCTCCTACCCTGAGTCATTTGGCTGGGTCAGGAATTCTTTCCACTTAGGTGCTCCCAAGAAACACTAGTTTTTGGTTTATTCCTAGCAAAATATGTGTATTGTGGTGGTGGTCTCTATAGTTTTAATTGCACACCTCATCAATAAATCACTCCTGAGTCTTTATTTCTAGATATTCATTTAAAGTATACAAACATACCTTTGATATATATATTCATTTATAGATTAAATATAACTGTGTTTATTATATACATTACACAAAACACATTTAAAATGAATAGGAACTGAAGATTCCCCACATCTCAATGGCTTTTATTTTGTTCTCTGGAGACTGCCTCCCTTGTATTTTTCATATTTAACTCTGCATTCCCACACCAAGTCAATTTGTGTCTGCTACATAGCAGAAGCTCGGTGTCTGCTGTTCAAAAAAATTCCTAGATATTTTATTATTGCCATAAAACACACTACCTCTATTCCTAGATTTTGCATTCCACAAGTAATGATTCTGCAGTTATCATTTGGTAGACAGGCTGTGTCTTACCTCTTTTGGTTTTCTCCTTTACCTGTACTTAAACCTTACCTGACTTATTTAGGAAATAGCAGTTGTTTCATTTTTACTTTATACTCTTCATTTCAGGATCATTTAGATTCCTAGGTGCTAGGACCAGAAAGAATGGAGAGCAAGAGTTCTGTTCTGGACATATCAAGTTAAGAAGCAAACAAGAGACAAAGAATTCTTGGGGCAAGAATCATGGAGGACTTTAGGAAGCCGGATTTTAAAGGACTGGTGGGAATTAGTCAATAGAGACAGAGAATGGCAGTCCCTATTGAACCTCAGGAGCAAAGGCAGAAAGATGGAAGGACGTGGACTCAGCACATTCTGGGCTAAAGAGAGAATTTGTGTCGCTAAACACAAAAGCTGGGACAACTGCATTTGTGTTTTAAAAAGATCCCTCTGGCAACTCTGTGAAGTATTAGCCTTGAGGTTGGAAGCAGAGGAGGCTGTTGGTTGCCTGGAGAGTAGGGCACAATTACAGATAGAATGTAGAAACCTCTTGGAAGCCGAACGCAAGCGGGCAAACTCTACTTTCATGCTCCTGCGGCATTAATTTTTAGGATCTCAAAGCCCACTTTCTCCCCGGGTTCTGGGTTGTTGCCCATTTCCTTTGTTCTCAACAGACACTTATACCTTTATTAGAAAATCACTATTTCCTGGGAGTTCAGGAGGTTGGGAGTCTTGTTTCTGGGTTCCCTCTAAGGCCTGTGACCAAAGGAAGATACGGTGGTGTGGATCTCTGCACAGGTTTTCTCAAGCAAGGGCTTGATCTCAAGCTTCATCCCACCCCCGCTCCAATTAAATCAAACCACACATTCTGACACATTATCCCAAACATACATATCCTGGCAGAAAATAGCCTCCAGAGCAGCAGAACCCCAAAGTGGCAAGTCTCAGCCGGCCAGCGCCCAGGTCACCGCCACACCCCTTCCTGTGGAAGGCGGGGCAGGGCAACCTCAGCGCCCTCAGAGTGGGTGTAGTGCTGGCCAGACCCGCGGCCTTGAGCCGCCGGTGGGCGGGGCCTCCGGAGCCGCTGACGCCTCAGGCCCCGCCCCTTGGGGGGAGGTGAGCGGGCGGGCGCCAGGCGAGGGCTGGCGCAGGGCCGGAGCCGGCCTGGGAACCCGCCGAGCTGAGCGCAACCAGCGGAGCTTCTGGGTGGCGGCGGCGGACGCGGCGGCGCGCGCGATGGCTCCGGCGGTGGACCGCGAGGGCTACTGGGGCCCCACGACCTCCACCCTGGACTGGTGCGAGGAGAACTACGTGGTGACCCCGTACATCGCCGAGTTCTGTGAGTGCGGCTGCGGCCCCCGGCCTGAGGCGGGAGGGACAGAGGCGGCGATCTGAGGGGTAGACGTCTGCCTCGTGAGGAAGGGCGAGGGCGGACCTGGCCGCCCAGGGAGACACCGGGCCTGATCGGTGAGGTAGAATGGGAGACCTGGCCAGGAGGCACGACAGAGGTGAGGGGATGCTAACGAGCGATCAAGGAAGCCTGTATGAGCTGTGAGGAGTGCGGGGTCTGGGCGGCCTGAGGGGGGCTCTCTCGGCAGAGGTGGGAGAGAAGTGGGGAGCTTCTTCTGGACCTCAGAGAAGTCTGAGGGGCTGGATTATAAATGAGAATTCTGACCTTGCGGGCGGAGTGGGGCAGGCTGGGGCTTGCGGAAGAAGAGGTTGCTCTTCTGAATGAGGGCCCGGGACACCTGCTCCTAGTGTCGCTGCCGCCGCCTTCGCCCTAAGGTTACAGGAGTTGGGAACCGCTCCTAGCTTAATTCCCCCCTCGGTGTGAAAGATCATTCCCTTCCTTTCTCTCTGTTCATATTAGATCACTTCGGTCACCTCCAGGGAACGATATTTCCTGTCACAGATCCCGACACCCAGCCCCCACGCCATCCCACCCGGGATACTCTCTTACCAGAGATCTCCGAATAGGGATATTCAACTAGATTCTAGTACCAGAAGTAGAAAGCAGAGCGCCTAGTCCGTACTTTTCTGTCCGTGCCAGACCCTCAAGGTGTACGAGGCCCACCCTGGACTCCTGTCAGATTACCTGGGGATTAGGGGTCTTTTGAGCACACAGCATACACTGATTGGACCTTGTGAGGAGCTGGGAATGAGTCCTCCTGCAGCTGTCCTCCCTGACAGGCATCAGTAGCCCAATAGTGCTTTTTTTTTTTTTTTTCCTTTTCTGCATTTCTTCACATTATTTACCTTTCCACGCAAGGAGAGCACAGGAAATTCTGCTTCTTTTTCTGTTTGGGGATTTTTGGTCAAGATTTGAGAGCATGTTTGCTCCTTCAGATACCTACTTATGGCAAGCTTGGTACAGAGAATATTTTTAGGCCAGTTATTACTGGTTTCTTTTCCTTGGTTCTCTTTCTCAGGAAATAAACAAAAACTTTTAGGCAAACCCTTCCATTGTTTGGTCCTCCCAGGTGTATGTTTGGTTTTGGAGGAAAGAGATGGCAAGAGTTTTATGCTAGCTGATCTTCCTTTATGTTGTCCTATTAACTATGTTTCTTTTTCTGAGAAAATAACTGTTTTTGCATTTCAGTCACTTTTCTTGAACTACCAGTTTAAATTAGTAATTTTTACTTAATGATGAAAGAATATAGCCAAAGGAATCATTTGTAATTACTTAGCAACCCAAATGTTGGCAAAGAAAACACTTTACCTGTTTGTTATTAGATAAGTTGGCAAGCCCATGCTTGATCCAAAGGAAATCCATGAAGGAGGGAACTTAAAATCATGCTTTCTGAATTGGAAATGTGTAAAATGGAAAAGAGAGATGCAAGAGTCTTCAAATATTGGGTGGACTACCATATAGAACAGTTCAAATTTCTGTATTTATTTAAAGCATGGAACTAGAGTTTATCAGTAGAAGTCTACTGAAGGGGAGAGATTTTGCTTCAACATAAAGTAAACTTTCTAACAAAAGGTACAATCAGATGTCTTGACTTGAGAGACAGAGAATTGTCACTAAAAGTGTTAAAACAGACATTGCTCAACTACACATCAGTATTTTAGGGGGTATTGTTTAGGAAAGGGGTTGGTTTAGTTGACCTTTAGCTCCTTTGCAGCCTTATGGATAGATATAGGTACTAATGACTTTTAGTTTAGAATCAAGGATTAGAATCAAGAGAAAAAGCTGATAGTTTAATCATGTGAACTATGAGAGAGCAAGATACTACTGTTCTGGCAGATAGCTCTGAAAAATGGGAAATGACCAGTTTTTAATGTCCTCAGAAGAGGAAACTGAGCAGACTACAGGGAGGTTTTGACACAGGAATGAGTGGTTGCAAAATGAGTGAAAGTTGGCAGCCCTTTGCACTTGCACCTTGGGAGAAAATGATCTGGATGAAGTTGAAAGTGTTTTTTAACCCAGCAAGGAATGGCATCTATCATATTTGGAGTTACAAAATTTGAACTTTTATGCTGATTCTCAGCTTTTACACTGAAACTCACCTACTTGCTTTGCTGTTTGTTTAATAAGTGCAACTTTATCATCATAATAATATTTACACTTATGATAGAAATATTAAGGATAATGATAATGGTGACAATAGCAATAGCTGAGTGCTTACTCTACCACACTTTCCTAAGCACTCTCTAGATCTTATTTCTATTAATCTTTACCATAATTCCCAAGAGAACATACTGTTATCCTCATATCATAGATTAGCAACTTGAAATGCTAGGAATTATCTGAAGTTGCAAAAAGTGATAGATACCATATTGCTATACCATACCATAATATAGTAATACCATATTACTATGCCATATTACTTCTGTCAAATATTCGTTGTTTTACACCTTGCGAAAGGAGTAAGGGCAAACATGAAATACTATACTATCACAAAGGACAAATTGAATAATTCAGAAATTTATCTTTCAGCATTAGGGTATGAATATTTTGGGTAATATGAGTTTGGGGAATTGCATGTTCAGTTAAGGCAGTGGTCCAAGATCAGTTCAAATTCTTTTTTTTTTTTGAGCAGATTGGAAAGAGTAGGGGAAAGGCTTTCACACTCTTTAGTTATGAAATAATAAGCTCCTGATGTGCCAGAAGTTGTATGTACAGGCAGTCTTCAACTCTGTATGAATATGTAGGAAAAATCAAAATGACCATGCAGGTTAAAAGCTAGCAGGGTGATTTAATCATGGGAAAAGTTAGAATTGTCCTGTGACCTTTAAACATTTTTGTCAAGGCTGGGCATGGTGGCTCATGCCTGTAAGCTTCAGCCTATGAAGCGGCCGGGGCTAGGGATCGCATTTCGAGTCCCGCCTGGGGCCCGTAGCGAGACCTAGTTCCAAAAAAATAGCTGGGCATGGTGGTGCGTGCCTGTAATCCCAGCTACCTGGGAAGCTGAGGCTGGGGATTGCTTGAGTCTGTGGTACC
>PVHY01010458.1:0-51834 GCA_004024945.1 Uropsilus gracilis
AAAAAAAAAAAAGAGCAAGTCTGTAAAGATGGTCAGCCTGCTAACTGGATGTGAAATTTTGAATTCCATCTTTTCCAAGGCCCCTCTGCCTCTGTGACCTGATGTCTGGCTCTGCTAACAGTGTACCCTATTTTTGCCAGAACAACTCAGCGCTAACCTCTCTTTAAAGCCTGCAGGAAGATTTGATGCTCAGAGCACTCATCTTTCCCTGAGCTTCTTAGACATGTACAGTGCAGTCAGGTCTAGTGAAAAGGGGTTTGATTCAAACATATTCAGGCTCAAATCCTGTCTTTATCACTTGTATTAGCAACATGAACCCTTTTTGATCTCACCTCTCTGAGTCTCCCGGTCCTTTTCTGCCAAATTACAACCAAAATTCCAACAGGGGCATTTTGAGAACCACATGAATTAAGATTTGAAAGGCAACTCTCAGTTGTACAGCACAGACTAGATCCTTTACAAATGTGAGTCTACTCTCTTTTCTTAGGAATGCTCTAAACTGGTGGCAGCTGGTTGGAGATCCTGGGGTCAGGGGAGCCCTCCCACCTGAGCCCTGAGATGAATCTTATGCAACACATACTTTCAGAAGTTCAGTGAGCACACTAACAGCAACCAATTGGTAGAGGAAAGGTGAGCTAGCCCTCAAGTGGGGTTAGGTGGAAGAAATCATGCACTAAGCAGGGTATTGAAAGTTAAATAGGAGCTTGACAGAGCAGACAAGACTACATATGATTACTAGGAAAGTCTATCCATTGGCATAGTTATAGTGAAAAATATAGATATTTATTTATAATATATATGTTAGCATCTCTTGACCCTGACTAATATGCTGTGTTCAAATTCAGCCTCTCTCTTATCCCTTTCCTTTTTTCTTCCTGTTCTCTGCTCCTTTTTCCCCACCCTACCGTAATGCTCAGCCACTAAAAATTTCTGAAAGAATTTTTTTATGCTTTAGTAAATCCTCAGAGGATGATGCTAACATTTTTACAAGAGCTTTGGTGTAGCTATTTTTTCCCCATTTCCTTTTTCCTACAATATGAATAAGTCCTCTTGCTTTCTTGGCAGAGAACAACCTACCACCCATTTGATGTTTACTGTGTCACTCCTTTTTACCTGGATGACATGCTACCTCAGTCAGTCACCAGAACAGCTTGGTAAATAAGGACTGTTAATTCTTTTTTATAGATGGAGAAACTGAGGCTCTGAGAGGCTGTTATATTGACAACAAGTAGAAGGAGCCCTAGTTCCACTCTGGGTGTTCTCCTCCCCATCATTGGCTGCTTGGCCCCATGGCCTTATGCACAGTAGGTGGGCAGCAAACATGTGACTAGAGGAGTGAGATATCTGCCACAGTGCTCTGTTTGGCTTAGTGACCCACTCAGTGTGATGGTAGGGTTCCTCAGCTTTCTCTTAGTGGGGTTCCAGAATCACAGTGCTGTTACATCATGAAATCCACAACATGGCAGTAATAACTGATGAGAATACAAGTTACCATTCCTCTTGCCTTTATTCCTAAGGCACATGTCATTAGGTAGGTTGTTTGACCTCTACAACCTGACTTTTGCACATTAAGGGATCTATAAGCACCTGACTGAGGAGTCAGAGATTTCAGTTCTGGCTTCTGTTCTGCAGGTAACTCCTTAGCAACATAGGGTAAATCTCATCCACTCTCCGGTTTCCATACGTTGTGAGGCTCAGGTGGTCTCTGAGGATCCTACCTGCTATTTGTGAGGCAGGAATAAACACAGGTGTGGATAGTAACAAGATCCAGATGCCTTCCTGACTCCTGTACTTCCCAGCTCTGTGACCTTGGGAAAATCACCTAATCTGACTGATTCTGATTGCTTATCGGTTAAGGAGTGTCCGAAGACTCTGTCTGTAGGGTATCTGAGGATTAAAAGAGTTCATGGAAACAGGTTGGTTTCTTCTGTCTCCGACTGCTGAGTATGTTGGTTTGGGACTCATGGGGTGTTGCTGCAGTGAAACCCAAACACCTTTCTCAGATGCAGTGTTCATTACACCTCGCAACACCCTGACATACTCAGCTCTTAAGATTTCTTGAAGCTCTTTTGTGTTAAGAAACTCCTCAAAGGAAGATACCATTCTACCCCATTGAGCTTTATTAGTGCTTCAGTGACAGCACCTTCTTTTTTTCACCATCTTTTCCCTTGCAGACAGCAGCTGCAGTGTGAGTCAGTTTGCATGTATATAATTTCTTGTGCCTCTTTGCAGAAAGGAGAATTTCATTCATTTAGTAACAGCTCACCATGCTTAAGCTTTATGTTAGGCGGTGGGATACAGAGAAGAACAGACTTTAAGAGTCCCTACCCTTGAGGGGTTCACAGGGAAGAAAAGTGCAAACAGGCAAGGTGATCTGTGGGCTTGTGTTGTCATCATAGCATGTAATAGGGTGCTGAGGGAGATGAGAGAACCAAGTGATTCTTTTCTCATAGCCAAGAGGGGGATTTTTGACCAAGTCTTAAGGGATGAGTGGGAATCTATGCAGGCAGGCATTCCAGGGAGTCGGAACCACAGGGCAGAGGCCAGAGCCTTGGAGGAGGTGATTCCTGAGTACATATCTGGAGCTGGAGCTGGAGCTGGAGCCAAGAGGCGCAGGAGGATCTGAGTTGCATGTTCTAGTGGCCATCTGTCCAGTGGAGTCTCCATATTTTCTCCTGATCCCTCAACACACAGATTCACTGTCTACTCAGTCTCTGCTCTTTGATGGCTCATGGGCCTCTCAGATCCAACAGCGCTAAATAGACATCTTGATTTTGTTTTTTTCTTAAGAGAAAAAGAAGCAGAAACATAAGTCTGTTCCTCCCCAATCTTCCCCATATCCTGTGACACAATCCTTTTCCTGGTTACCCATGCTCCAAATACAGACATTGTCTTTGGTCCCTTCTTCCCTTTCTCATACCATTTGTTGGCAGTTTTTGATGTTTTTTTTTTTTTCTCTTCATAATTTATCCTGAAGCCATCATCCCTCTCTGCTTTATCCAGAGTTCCCCCATCTCTCAGCAGGCCTTACTGCTTCCACTCTGGCCCCAGTACAGTCTTCCACATGCTTAAGCAGAGTTGCCTTTTTTAAAAAGTGATTAAGATCATGCTGTTTCCCTAAAACGATCGGATGGATTCCTAACATCCTTGAAAAACATTGTAAAAACAGCTAGCATGGCCTGCTTCTCTGGTCTCATTTCTTAGCTTTCTGCTCTTTACTCATTCCATTACCGCTCTGTGTCTCTCTTGCTATTCTGTTTCTTGCCTCAGAGCCTTTGCGCTTGCTGTTTTCTCACAGATGACTTTTACCTGACATCTTCACCTGACTCATTCCATTCTGGTTTCTGTTTGAGTATTGTTTCACCTATTTTTAACAAATCACTATCTTCCCTCGCTCCCCTGCACTCTGACCTCTTACCCTACTTTATTTTCATTCATAAGCATTCATCACTATCTGTTCTGTACTGCTTATTTATCTTCTTTTTGTTTTTTGTTTATTTAAGTGTAAGTCCACAAGGATAGGTCCTTATCCTATTGATCTCATTCATTACTTTCTCTTCACGGTCTAACACAGAGCCTGGCACATAGTAGGTGATCATGACACAGTAGATTTAAAAAAATGAATGGATTGATGTAATTTAAGACTTTGGTGTTTATTTTGTAGGCATCGCAAAATCTAGTAGACATCTTTCAGGAGGTGAGTGACGTGGTCAGCATTTTTATTTTAGAAAGCCAGCTGGTGGCAGTGTGGGGGCTGGATTGTAGGAGGAAGGCAACAGAACTAGTTAGAGGCTGTTAAAATGGTCTAGGAAATTGATGCTGAGCCCTGTGTAGAACTGTGGGGACGGAGAAGAGGGACCGATGATAGTCCGTAAAGACCTTTGAATGTTTGGGTTCCTACTGGGTAACTTGGTACAGTGATTGCTTGTAAGAAAAGTAGGGTGGGGTGAGATGGTCTGGTGAGATATTGGCGACACTCCATGACATTTTTCTCCCCAAACAAATGTCAGTCCTGAGATGCATGTCTTCTGCATTACTATTGGCTTTCAAAGGAGCAATTCTGTTGCTCTCCTAGATTCCCATATTCAGTAAGAGTGTGGTGAAGATGGTGGTGTTCTTGAGTCTACTTCTTCCTGCAGATGAGTTTCTTGATCTTATGCACCAAACCATGCTAATGCATTTGCTTCTTTTTTTTTTACAGTGGATACATTTCTCCATATTTGACTCTACAGGGGACTTTCTCTAACAAGTTATTCTTTTCTTTCCAGTGCCTAGGCTCTGCCCGAGTTCTAGGTGAGGCTCACTGCAAACTTGGGTTTCAGCATCTCCCTCACTACAGACATGCACAGAAATACTTACTCTTCTTCAGGGAGTCAGACTGGCGGTGAGCACACATCCCCAGCCCAGGCAGACCCATGTTCTCTGGGCTTGCCCCTTGAGGATTTTCTTCTTCAACCTGAATTGATTCATTTTTCAAAAAGCCCACAGTTCTTGCCACAGTTTGATGAAAAGCTTTTCATCTCTGGATAAAAAGACTCTTATCTGTCTTGCTGAGATGTCCCTCTGTCCCTGACTGAGAGCGTGTCATCCCAGGCTCTTCAGTCTTGGTCCAAAGTTCCAAATCATATTTGTCAAGCCTTGTGAAGTGAAATGCAGTACCATCTGCATAACCAGATGCTCACCTCCCACATCTCTCTGTCTTTTCCAAAGGTCCAGATGTCGTAAGAGTAACATTAATAGCTACACTATAGAGCTTCCTGTGTGCCAGGTACTGTGTAAAGCACTTCACATATATCCTGTCTGATCCTTACCTCCCTGCCAGAGTCAGTATTATTATCCTTTTTACAGATAAGGAGGCCGAAACTTGGCAGCCCAGTAGAGCTCCGCAGTGAAGAGTCAGACAGACCTTAGAGTCAGACAGACCTGAGTCCTAGCTGTGGATCTTGGGCATTTTTTGAACCTTCAAATTCAGGATATGAATGTAGCTCCATTGGTCTGGTGCCAAAATTCCTTCTCTGTTCTACTTGGTTACTCCCCAGTCAATCTTGCCTAAGATTTTCTGGTCACTGCACTGGGTCTCTTGGTCTTTTCTGATTGTATGTCTGTTCTGTCTAAGCAGTGGATTCATACTTAGCTCAGCAGGTCCTGAGTCCTTCCAAACAATGACCTTTTTTCAGTCATTGCCTGGACAATCCCCAGAGACTGGTTCATACTGTTAAAATTGTGAACACTTTACCCATTTGTTAACATCATCTTGTCTGTTGTGAAAGTGAGTGGAATGTCCTGTGTAGTTGGTGGGGTCAGCTAGTTGTCCAGAGGAAACAGGAGTTGCAGCAGAAAGAGTACTGGGTATTCCCCTATCTTTGGGTCACAGACTATTTTGTGAAACCGGTGAGATTTACAGTGCCTCTCTCTAGAAAAATGCACATGATAAATGCCTACCAGCCACCGGGTACCCCAGCTGAGAAATTCACATCCAGAAGGTCAGTTTCTGTACTCTCATTTGTCATCCTACTGCTCCATACTCGCAACTGTGAAGGGTTTTCTGTTGCTGTAGGATGTTTGTGATCAGAGGTTGTTGGGCCATCCCAGCAGCACCTTGAAGGATCTATTTTATGGATACTATTTCCCAGTTTATATCTTTCCCACATTTGAGAAATGTATTTATACCCTAGGACCTTGCCTGACTCTTTCCATAAGACTAGCCAGCTGATTTGCACATAAATTCAAGTCAATGGCTACATCTAGCAGACATATGGAAAGGTTTTTTGCTTCGAACTGTCATACTAGTAGGAGTTCTGTAGTGATTTATAGACTATAAAGTTATCTCAGCAGGATTTAATGTTCAGAATCCAGGTAAATGTAAACATCTATTTTTCGATTAAACTTTTTTGGAAATTTTGATCTTAAAATATATGTCCCCCTTACCCCCGGCTTTTTTTTCCTTTTTTCTTTTATTCCCCCTCATTTTCAAGTATGGACCTTGGGAGAAGGCACATTTACTCATCCTCCTGAACCCCTCCAGTCTGCAAACTTGTTCATAGGCTTCTCCATGGAGCTCTTCCAGTGAGTGGAATATGGCTGGAGTCTTGGATGTGGCTGCTAATGGCCCCTCCCCTCCCTGCCTCCCTTTGAGGCCCCACTGAAAAACAGAAACAGAGACTTCCAAAAAAGAAGGCTCCAGAGTCCTTCACCTTGTCTAGCTGCAGTGCCAGTGCCTCCTGCAGATAGAAGCAGCAGTGGGATTGTGGGTGCAGGAAATGAATTCATCATATGCCAGATCATTTGATGTCAAGCTCTATCTGATGTGTAGTTTTTCCTCTAAAGTTTTTCATCTTTGCTTTTTCTAAATTTAAAAAAAAATTTCCCCTCAACTATATAAAAGCAACAGATGCTCGTTTCAAAGCCAGGATCAGAACTCCTCACGTCTGGCTTGGAACTCCAGCTCTCTCAGCTTATCAGATGTGCAACCCTGGGAAAAAACACATACCCTCGCTGAACTTCGATTTTCTCTTTGTACAGGAGAGAGGATCATTTTACTTCATAGTCTCGCTGTAGGGGAGATCAGTGCAGAGATTGCACTTCCAGAGATCTGGATTCGTTTAGTAGTGTATCTTGAGTGCTTACTATGAGCCTGTCAGTGTTCTAGTGTCCCTGAAAACACTTGAGAACAGCACAGAGGGAGATTCTTTCCATGATGTTCACATTCTCAGCAGAGGAGAAGCAAAGAGACAGATCATTTCAGAAATTAAGGACTTAGAACCTGCGGGTGGGGCATAGGGCCCCTTAAGAATGAACACCAGAGGAGACCTCTGAGACTCACTGTTTTGTGACCTCTAGGCCCCAGGTTTCCCTGGACACTCTGAGTTTGGAAAATCTGACCAATAAGCACACCTCACTTCTCTTTTGGCTGATAACTGGTTCACAATTGGTTCCCCATTCAGGGTTTGAGCTCCTGGGGCTGGGAATGTATCTCTGGGCCTTTCAAAGGCCTCTCAGGAGCTTGAAGAAGCATTCCCAGGAGCATTCACCCAGAAGAGCCTCCGTGTGGGGAGGGAGAGGCAGTTTCTAGTTGGAGCCCATTCCGCTCCAGTGCCACTTTTTGAGCATTCTGGTTTCTAAGGAGCTGGAAGTAATTTCTCTCTCAGTGAGTCTATAGCACACTGCAGCTCCCCTGCATGCAGGGCTGTCAGGACTTGTTGGGGCCACAAAAGCCAGGTGGTGGAGGCAGTCCCCATTCATGCATTAGCATTTGAACTACAGAGCTGTAAGTCCAACACCTATTGCCAGACACATGGCCCGTCTCAGCGTAGTGTGGATTTTTCTTAAGTGGCAATTTCAGCCTTGTGGTGGCAATGGTGACCTGAACTGATTAGTGAGGGAAGCCACTGCACAGAAGGACAATCTCCCTCTGACTCACCTGTCGTGTCCACAGCTGACCTACTTTGGTCTGACCTTCATTTGCTCAGTGCAGTTAGACCCTGTCATGAATGTACTTCTGCTGCCTGATTAAGGCGGCAGGACAGCCTAGGATCTTATACACATAAGCAGATGGAAGGATGGACAAGTGGTTATTTATTTATTTATTTATTTTTTACTTACCTCTGAATTGTAATTCAATCACAAGGAAAGGGCTTAATTTCAAGAACACGGAGCAATTATTTTGACTAGATACGATGCCAAAGCAGCGGGCCTTGAGTCCTTGTTATGGGGTAGCTTAATCAGGAAATGGCCTAGATGGCTGCCTTTCAAGTAGGTCCTTGCAGTAGCTTGGCAACTGGCACAGGGTCATAATTGGAGGAATTTGGCTCTGAGTGTCTGTGGGTGTTTACAGTGCACTATAGGGCAAGGCTTCTTTTATTTATAGAATATTGTGAGCAACAAGCAGCAGAAGGCTGAAAAGCCACTAAATCTCATTTTATTTTTAACAAATTCCATTTTCCCCTCATCCCAGAAGGAGAAGAACGGAGTTATTAAAAAACAGTAAAAAATACATCATTGCAGAGCATGCCACATCTAATTATGGGGTTGCCAGCATCGGCCTGCAGCCACATTTTAAGGGCTTTGTAAATCAACCATCCATTCAATCTGTGAACTTATATGACTCTTATTCTTCATTTAGATGTAGAGCGAAATTATTGGCAAGTGAGTGCCGATCAGAATAAGCTCTACACTGTCTAAATTAGGAGATGGGAGGTATAAATATAGAATAGTGTACTTATGTTCTCTAAGGGAGATAAAATCATCTTGCATTGTCCATTATGCTTAACTCTATAGACATATATCCCATAGCACTAAATGCCCACTCTAGGGCTTTTTCTCCTCATCGCCATGGCAGATCTGTGCCACTCAAAGGCGCTGTATCGTGGTATCTCTCTGAGCCCAACCCAGAGTGGTAATTACCCACATGGTCATAAAAAAGACATGAATCCTTTGCTTTTTGGCCTTTGCTTTAACTGCCATTGAGCTTGATGAGACTTCAGAGATACACTTTAGTTCAAGTATCTTTCCATAGATGGGAAAGCTGAGTCCCAGAGATGAGAATGATGGGGCCCAGGTTCTATAGTGAGTCTTGGCTGAGTTGGGACCATAGTCTTTGTGCTTTTCTAACTCTGTGACCTGGTGTGCCAAACTAGGGGCTCTGATTTCTATCCTTCAGGGTTTGCCATCTTAGACAGGCAAGAGGACCATTGAATATACATGAGTAAACCAAGTTACGTGTGTAAAACAAACTGGCTGGTGAACTGGGAGAGATAGTGAGAATAGAGAATTTTAGAATCTCTGTATTTGGATGCCAGGGCA
Organism: Uropsilus gracilis; assembly: GCA_004024945.1. Classification (NCBI taxonomy): domain Eukaryota; kingdom Metazoa; phylum Chordata; class Mammalia; order Eulipotyphla; family Talpidae; genus Uropsilus; species Uropsilus gracilis. Next base: position 8,803 of record PVHY01010458.1, read on the forward strand.
CAGGTAGAATTGACTTGGGAATTGGGAAATACTTGGGAAATGTTTTATAGACACTGTCAAGTGTTTAATAGAGAAAGCATGGCTCATTAATTGAATGTTGTGGGGCAGGGTGGGGGGAAGTATGGCTCAGTTGTGGGTGCCAGTAAAGCTATTGTGATTTTGGAGGAGCTCCAGGAGTGAATCTTTTTTTTTTTTTTTCTTTAAATCACAACCTCAGTAAATGGTTTTTGGGATATCTCCTGTTGTTTGCTAGTCTGTGTTAAACCCATTAGTCTCTTGTGGCAGTATTCTTTCACTGGGTGAGGGACTGTGTTATTGGAGCCAGTCTAATCTACTTGCTGGTAGATTTTCAGTCATAAGATTGCATTGGGCGGCCAGTCTATATCTATTTGTGGTCTGTCCATGCTTTCTCGTTGGAGGCTATCATCTCCAATCCCATCTTTGTTGTTTTGCAGCTTTACCTTATGGTTCTAGTGTCAGATTTAGGGGGGGTCTCACCCCCTGTCATTGCCGGTGAAGAAGTTTCTCTGTGGATACAGGCAGTTGTGATCGGCCATTGTAGATGATCTCCTCTGCCTCAGTTTGCAGCTTTGCTGTGGGGCTGATGTCCCCCAGTCTTTGGCTTTCCTTTCCTCTCCTGTAAAGTGGGTTGGGCACCTTGCTCTCCTAGAAGACATCTCTGAGATGAGGTCTTGCGTCTTCCAGACCTGGTGAATGCATATGTGTGCTTTGTGATATTGTGTTTCTATAGCTGTTTCTCCTGTCTCACATGGATTAGTTCTTTTGATTGTCCATCTGCTGTGTCCAGCTCAGGCTTGTGGGCTCAATTTTTACCTGGTCCCTCACCCATTTTATGATGGGGTTTGTGTTACATACGTTCTTGCTCCTCCTGAAAATTAGCTGGAGAATGAAGTGGAGGGGGCACACCTCATTCTCCACCCCACCCCCCTCACCAGCCCATGCTCAGGTACCTCCCTGCATGGGGATGAGGCCCAAATGTCCATCCATGTGCTGTCCCAATCCCCCCCTTGGGCTGGGGCCTGAGGGTAAATGCTTCAGCAGATCTAGGCTGCAGAAGGCTGCCCCATGCAACAGCCATCCGCTGGTAGATGGGGCTAAAACCCCATCTATCCCCCCTCCTGGGCTCTGCAGACTTGGAGTGTCTTACCCCAGGGTCTTATCCATCTTTGCTCCCCACTGGCTAGGGGTTGAAGGGCGGAACCCTGGGCCACATGGAGGCCTCCGGCTGACCCAGTTACCCCCCGGCGGTGTGCAGCTGGCCTGCACCCCACTGGGCCCTCCAGACAAGAGGACGCTACCTGACTGAGGTCTCCCATCCAGGTGTAGTGACCTGGACAGGGTGTGGCCCCTCCCACCCGAACCTGAGGCCAGGAGTGAATCTTTATGGGGACTTCAGGGAGATCACAAAGGAAGTGAAGTCTGGGGCATAGGCTGGTGACAGTATTCCTCAGTCTGTGGCGTGCCGAGCCCTTCACTGTGGAAGCATGTGCTTGGCATGAGTACTACCTTTCCCAGACCCCCAGCGAGAGGGAAAACAACTGATCCTGAGGGTCTTTGTTTCTCTCTCAGAGTCCTTTGGGCGAGAGCTGGCACATGAGCCAGAGCCAGAGTCTCCTTTACCCTGGATTAATCATCTGCTCAGTGCCCCGGCAGGAGTGAGAGAAACCTTTCCGAGGTGGTGTAGAGGTGGAAGTTTCTGGAGCAGTTGTCCTTGACAACGCTAAAGCCAGTTTTGGTGGTGAAGAGGTCAGGAAATGGGCCGCCAAATCTAGCCCTCCAGAGAGGAGAAATTTCAAAACATGCTGAAGATGCAGTGGGAAGTAGTTAAAGATAACCCACTGGAGAGTGAAGGACAGTGATGTGCTGGGGACCCAGACGTGTTGTGGTGGGGAGGTAGGGATCCAGTGCCCTGGCAAACCTACAGCTCTGAAGCCCCAGTTATCCAGGCAGAGCCCTTAGGCTACTGGATACTTTCAAAGAGGAGAGGGTTGCCTCCTGTTGAGTTCCTGGCCCCCCATCCCCCAAGACAGTAGTTCTCACACATCTTGCCAGGAATTTTCAGGTGACAAAGAATGGAATTAATATATAGAGACTGTACCCAGGGTCATCTCTAAGCAATTTCTGTTTTAGTCTTTTGAGTAAGAATATATAGATTAGCAGTAACAATTACTAAGAGATACTTGGAAAATTGCTGATAAGCTTTAGTTTGAAAATTTCTCAACTTTCTTTGGGTTTGTATTACAGTATAATCTATTAATATTTTTGTTGATAAAATAGTCTCTGGTTTGACATGTTTTTAGTTTTTATAGTTCATAAAGGGTAATACTCTTTTAGGATGGAGGATACCTCCAGGGTGTCCCACCCAGTCTGAATCTGAATGTGTTCTGAAGAACACTTTCTCCACTTCTCGAGAGCCCTGGTTCTAGTTTTTCCCCTATAGTTTCTGGCCCTTTTCCTGCATCCTAGCACATCCTTGTGTACCCCTGGGCAGGGGAGAACTCTTAACCCAGGTCAGGGACTTGTGTTCATAAAGACTTTGGTGGTGAGGAACTACAAAGCTTTCTCCTGAGAGGGGTTTAGGGAGTAAGTTGGCCTGTAAGTTGGAAGGTCCCCTTCTTCCTGAGCCTGTGGAGCTGGTCAGCTAATCTCTTCATGTTGCATGGCCCTAGAGAACAATGGCATTAGCAATTAATGTTTTTACATTCTCCACAGTAAGAAAATATTGCTATTTGATTGCTACAATCTTGTCATCTTCTCTGAATTATTTTCCTAGGTACCTAGGGGCTAATGAAGAAACACTTTTGGGTTCATCAAGCAAGGATTGGTCACAGTCAAGTAGCCACCCCAAATGATACTCTGAGAACCTCAAGTTCAAGTCCTCAAGGTTGTTTACATTAAGACTGGTCCAAAGTCCAGACTCCTGCCCCAGGCTAATCAGCCACACCCTTCTGTCAGCACTTTCTGCCCTTTATCTTGAGTGATACTCTGGTCCAGTGGGAAGGGGGCATCAGCAGTCACTTTCTCTGGTCACCTTGTGTACAGGAAGTGTCCTCTGTACTGTTCCGGACAGGTAGGTGCCTGGTTCCACATAGGAACCCACACACCAGGTTCCTGCTTCCCTTTTGTAGACTTATCTGTCTGTTAGAATATTATCTTTTATTCTGATTCCAATCAGCCTCTTAGAACTGTTTACTCCCTGACCTAGTTCTTCCCTTTGTAACAATATGTAGCAAAGGTCTGTCATCATGACTGACTGCATTTGGAAGTTGTGCTCTTGGTCCCCTTTCTCTTATTCTCCCCTCCTCCATCTCTATCACCAAGATTTATGTTCTCCAGCTCCTTCAACCATTCTTTCTATAGCATGGTGGTCAATATTAACTGTAAGAGTAGGCATCAGTCATTGTGTGCTTACCATGTGTTAGGCACTATTGCAAGTTTCTTACTGCAAGTCTTATACACATAACTGGGAGGGGAGTACTCTCAGTATCTTATTTTACCAAGGAGAAATCTGAGAGCAGAGGTCAAATCTTGCCCAGAGCCACTTGTTCAGAGTCATGGAATTAAGCAGCAAAGGAGAGATTTGGGCCCAGTTTTCCTGTGCTGGTAGCTGGGGCTACGATAGCGCCCATGTTTAATGCTAAAAGTAAACCCCAATGCAGGAGACTGGGGCTGGCCCTACTTTGACTTCTTTTGCAAGAAATCATTTGACTGGAGCCTGGCTTTGACACTTCCTCAGTTTGTTTTGACAGGACAGACTGCAGGGCTTTGCACTGTCACCAACAAGGTCCAGCTCTGCCAAATCTTGCAGGAGTGGGTTTATACCAGGGTGACAGATACTAGCTACTTGTCTTTTCTCTTCCTGAATGTACATTCTGAGGCAGTTAAAGTGCTTTAGCATGATTTTGTGGCTAGAAGGCAGAGGGAGAAAGGAGCCTTAGAACCACCATGACTCGATTACTTCACAAGTATGTAATCTGCCTCTTTAAATACCGAATCTAGTATTGCATCTCACAGACTAGTCCTCGCGGTTATAGGATGGAGGTATGTGGTACCCACTTAGTCTCCAAAGCGGGATGATAGATGCACAATACACATTTCCCAAAATGTGCAAATCAGAGTATTTGAAAGGTGCAGGAGGAGATGGGAGGGGACAGATGGGGGCCAGTTCAGCGTGGGCTGCAGTGTTGGCCCTACACCTCACCCACCATGTAACTAGGTGCTTGTCACTTGTGCTCTTGGTTTCCCCATGATTGGGGTAGAAGTAATACTCTTTTGTAGAGATGTTTTGTAGGTTAAACAAGCAGAGGTGATGCACAGTGGAACTGAGTTTTGTGAAATGTTTGCATACCTGATACCTCAAGTTCTAGTGACCAAACTCCCCGTCACTGTCTGACCTTTGCTGTTTTTATAGTGTGCATCCCAGTCCCTCAGCAAGATCTTTGGTTCCTGTGCTCAGGGATGACCAGCTTCTTCTGGTGCAGGCACTGGCCACACTGAACATGAAGGACTGAGAAGCCGGGGTTGCAGATCTTTCTGGCAATTGCTTTTCAGATAATACACATCCTAGTTGCTATTTCCTAGAAACTTAAGCTGTAAAGTTGAGGGACCTAGTCCTTGAAGTGTGGACCAAGAAATCTGTAGCAGCTTGAAATAATAAATATGGAATCAAATCAGTTCTCTCCCTACCAAAAAACAGGTCCCGAAGCAGTAATGGAACCTTCTTGAAATGCTGTGCCTTTTTCCACACAGTGGAGGTGGGAGTAGCACTAAGCTCTGAGGTGGGTGGAAGCTTTACATGCGATACTTTATGGGTATGACAGAAGGCACTTGCACAATGTCTAGTAGGATAATAGCCACTAGGATAATATCCTTTCTGTCTATTCCTCATCCTTTCCTCCTTCTGACGGCTACTGATTTTCTGTGGTTCTGGGCAGATACCTGCTTCTCTTTTTGCAGACACTTACTGGTTCTGAATGGGTATATAGCACCCTCTATCGGACATCTTGGGGCTGTGGGGGCATTTTGACTGTCACATTGATTGGGAGGGGGAAGAGGATGTGGGGAGCGGCTGCAGGGGTGTTCAGCATCAGGCAGCCTGAAGTCCAGTGAACTTTCACGTGGGCGAAAGCCTGTAATGATCTGCCTCCATTTTACACATAAACAAATAATTTTGACAGGAATTTTCCAGGACCACAAAACAAAGTATATGAGATTTACCTCCTTATCAGTAAGTGTAGGCATCTCATTTTATTTTTACCATATGTTCTGGTGCAGCCTTTCCAAATGTATACCTATTGGCATACATGTTCTCTTATTTTAACTAGTTTTTCCCCCTTCTTTATGTTATAGTTAGGATATTCCCTTCAATGGTAATTAATTGTATTGAAGTTTATGAAAGTACAAAGAAGTGTGTGTGTGTGCGCACGCATGTGTGTATGCATGTGCATGTGCTAGCACAGGCATGCATTATAGATTACTTAAAACCTTAGGTTGGACTTGAAATAAGAACAAATGTTTTCATGTTTCTTAAATATGACCCTTTACATAGGATATATATAGTAGACATTGGGATTTTTACCTGCTTTCATTTTTTGTCTCAGAAATGAAATTTTTCCTTCTCTGTTATAGAAAATACATAATCTAAAAGCATATGAAACATAGTTTTTATTAACATTTTTCTCATCTTTGCCATCTCTGTGTTTCTCACCTCCCTCACCTGCACATGTTTACTTTATAACCTCCACTGGTAGGTGTTCACAGATAGGAAAACCAGCCAGGCTCTCTGTTCTTTCCCAGGTGTGTGTTGGCGGTTTTGTGGCTTCTGCCTGCACAAATGAATCATATTTTGTGAATTAACTGTTCATGTTCTTCATTTATGTTGCCTGCTGAGTTATTTACTTTGTTCATGAGTTATAGGAGGCTTTGTTTTGTTTGTGCTAATACCCCTTCACTTGTCGCATAACTCTGGAGTCTAAGACATGATTTGGGTCCTGGTTTCCTGACCTACCTGAGTTAGGTCCTCCTTCTTCCAGAACGCCATGAAATAACACTGCCTGGCACTGCACAACAGCCTTGAAGTGTGGTTTCTGTTGCTAGTTTTAGCGTTGTTATTTTTGTTGTGACTCCCGCACTGAATATTTTCTTAGAAAAAGTAGTTAGAGCTCTACAACTCCTGCCTTTTCTGATTTTTACACACGCAACGCTCACTTGCTGTTAACCAAAGGTCACAAAAACGAAACTGAAATCACTGAAACTTTTTTTTTTTTTGTATTTCTTGTGTAGGAGTCGGATGAAGGAAAACAGCTGATTCCAATTTTAGTTAAATGAGGAACTGACAGGGTTACTCTAGGGTCAGAATACACCCAGACCAGCTATTTTAGGTCTGGAGTCCTGGTGGAAGACCCCTCATAAGATTAAGCCTTCTTCCTGGAATTGTGCTCACCAGGGCAGGCAAGTGGTCTTTTAGAAAGGTTTCCAGTTGTTCAAACTTGGAACACAAGCGATCATCTGGCTAACAGAGAGTCAATGAGTTACGCACCCCTGCATGCCACTGGCACTCTGGTGGCTTTACGTCTTCTTTACTGGTTTTGGTGGCTTTGCCCTGTAGGAGGAAGGTGGCAAACACTGCAGATCTTTCCCCCTTTCCCCTACTCTCAATGGAGCTCTTGCTTTTTTTTTGCTGCGTCACTGAACCAGCAAAGCATGTGTGGAGCTGGGCACGCTGGGGTTCTGCCCCCCCTCTCCCCCCCGCTGTGTGATCATAGATAACTCGCTGCACTTCTCTGAGTCTCAGTGCCATCTTCTATGCAATGTTGGTAGTAACCCTTCCCCCACAAACTTACAGTGAGGACCAAATGGACAATGTAAGGGCTGGCATGGTCCTTGCATAGTTGATGCTTTGTAAACAGGAGGTGGTCACTGTTTCAGAGGGGCGGGCGCAGGCCCAGACCACAGCCGTGCCGGGTGTGATGCAGTGCCATGTCCCACAGGCATCACTCACTTAACCTGTTCTAGTGAATGACAGAAAGGCACCTCTTCCTCCAGATGTCACACAGGCGCTGCCTGGCAAGTGAGCTCGGGTTGCATTTTCACCCCCAGTCACCTCTTTGGCTGGATGCCTCTGTGTATTCCACAAACTGACTGTTGCCTCACATAGCAGGAAATCTCATCTTTCTTCAGAGTATATCAAGAATCCGTAGGTTCTTGTCACCCCACCATGACCACTCAGCCCCAGTTCCTCTTACACCTCATATCCTGTCAATCAACACAGCCTGCTTGTAAATCTCTCCAGAATTCACTAGGTGAGAAGAGCCCTCAGGCTAAGGTTGAGCTGTACCACCTCTTTCCTCAGGCTAAGGTTGAGCTGTACCACCTCTTTCCTATTGTCATAGTCAACTCCTTACTGACCTCCCTGTTCTAGCTTTATCTGCCCCCTTCCACTCCCCTACACTTTGCAGGCACAGGTCCTCATGCCCCACCCCCAACACATGCACACAGTCCCCCTACCTTCCCCTTACCTGCCACTCCAGCCACTTCTTAATACCACATCCTGACTTCAAGCCCAAGTGTGATTACAGCACTCCCCATTTCACTCAGAAGCAAAGCTAAGGCCCTTATTGGGGCCGCCAGGCACAATGAGGTCTCGCCTGCTGGCTCGTCACTGTCCGGTGGCTCTTCCAGACCTGGAATGCACCTTCCATGATCACTCATCTCCTGAGTCTTGACTTCCTTCATCCCCAAAGCTTCTCCTGCCTCATCTGTGAGTTTTATCCCCAGCACTTACCCCCTTCCAGTATTCTATATACTTTCCTACTTACTTATCTCCTTTGCTTACTTTCCTCACCGGAAAGTATCCAGATGAGGACAAGGACCTTTGTCTCCTGCCTCATCCCCGGAACTGCTGTGGAGAACAGTGCCTGGCATTGGATGCCCTCAGTAAATATGTTTTGAAAGCTCAATGAATGATTGTGGGCCAGCATGCTAACAGTGTCTTCATTATTATAAAATTGTCCTGAATTGAGCTTGGGTTGCCACAGGCAGCTAAGTGGTGGAAATTTACTCAAATCAACCAGTTCTGTCACCACAGACATTACTTGGCAGATGTGGGTATTCAGTGAATTGTCTCAGATGGATTGCTTTAAGGCTTTGAGACCTTATAGCATTCTAAGGCTACCTTCCCCACCAACTAAAATCTGTAGGAGTTGCGCCACAAAAGGGGGACCCCTGCTTCCTTTTGTACACCGAGATTCCTGATGCAGCTGTTGGCCTGCTGGCTTCCCTCCTCTTCTCCTGTGAGCTCCACCTCTGTAGAGAAATCATCCTTTGTTTTGGCCATCTCATCTCCCTGGGCAACTCCAAAATTCTGTTGTTAGCACCTACTGACTTAACTCTCATTATCCTGTTCCCAGCACCATGGAGTTATTTCTAAGTAGTTTAGTTGCTCGGACTGTAAATGAAGAGGTTGGACTCAAAAAAACCTCTCACCTTTCAAATTCTTTTGCCATTATCCTGTTCCCAGCACTCTATGAGTTATTTCTGAGCAGTTTAGTTGTACAGGCTGTAAAATGAAGACGGTATGTGTTGGTGCTTCCTGTTGCAAATACTGGCCTCTGTGATGTCTTCCATCCCTCCTTCTAGATTCCTCATTGACCTTCCCAGTCACCTTCTTCCACTCTCTCCCAGTCCCCAGAGTTCACTGACCTGGACCTCTTCAACTTCAAGTTCCTTCCAGTCCACTTGTCTGACACAACCCCCCAACACACACGTGTATCCCACTTGCTTCCCCTCTCCCCATTTCTGAGCTCCTTCATCCCTGGGGTTTCTAATATGACTTTGCTATCTTGGACATCAATTCTTACCCTTCCCAACACCTGTTGCCCCTCTATTTTTCACCACCATGAGGTCACCCATATGGCTGGTAATCATTTCAAATGCTTTTCCTATACTGAACTCCTTCAGTCTGGAAGAAGATCCTCCACTTTTCCAGGTGAGAGAGCCACAGTTCCCAGAGGTTTTGGGACTGGCCCAGGACATCGAGCCAGGAAGTGGCAGAGCTGGGATTGAACCCAGGCTGTCAGGGGTCATAGGCTCGATGGTGACACTGTCCTAGCCTACTTCTTCATCATCCTCTCACCCATTTGTCCATACCCCCCATGTTTCTTGACTGGAACAAAAACCCAGCCTTTTTCTGCCCCTGCTGGGAGGTGGGAGATGTCTGCAGGGTCACGTACCTGGTAGCTCTAACTGTGAGTAAACACTACTGCATGGCCTGCACCCCTCCCTGGCCTGTCTTAGGTCTCCCCTCTGCTTTGCGGTTGGCCTTCCTCTCTGCCATGGCGAGAAACTGAATACTGCTCCACTTAAGACCCTTGATGTCCCTTTTCTCCACTCAATAGTCCTCCCAGTTTTACCCTCTCAACCTTCCACAGATTGTTAAAGAAGGTACATCCCTTCTGAGTCTCAGTCCTCCTTGGATCTATCTCCCCCACCCCCCTGTTTCCTGTCCTGGCCTGTTTCCATCCTTAGTCCCAACTAGAAACTCAGAGCCCCCTATCCCCCTTTATTTGACTCTGCTCTCTCTCCCACCAGCATCTTTCCTTTTACTGCCAAATAACAGCAATGCATCCTTTTGTTTCCATTAGAACAAGATGCAGATGTTTTCCAGAACTTTCTTCAACTTCAGGCAGTAAGTTTTTTGGTGGGGTGTTCTCCTGAGGCTTTAGAGCCAGGCTCTTCTTAATCTGTAGCATCCAAACATGTAAAAAAAAGAAAACAGAAGCCAGGCTGATATGTCTCCCACTAGTGAACATGACTCATTAATGCATTTGGTATGGGGATGCTAAAGGGAGCTGTAGGATCATAGTGAAAGAGGTTCAGTGTCCAGCACATTTTGGAACAGATCTGTACCCTAAATCACTAAGAAATGGTAGAGTCAGAATTTGAAGCCTGACCATCATCATTCAGTGCAGAGCAAGTCCTGAACCGCTGTTTCATAAAGGGCCTGGTTCATTAAAAGGACTGGAAATATCAACTCCTTTTATAGACAGCTCATGGATATCTGAGGGAGTTGGTCATTCCTGAGACTCCAGGTCACTCCACAGTGTTTTTTATCAAAACTGCTGACGTAATCTGGACCTGCTTGTCCACTTGGTTGTTACTCTCATTATAACTCTTCTGTTTGCTCTGTCTTCACATCTTGATTCACCTCAATTTGAGCAGCCACTCAACTGTCAACTAGAATTGAACCACTTTTCCCATTGGGGTCAACAGTGGTCTGTCTGTCCCCATCCAGGACCAGGAGTCTTCCTAGAAAGCTCCATGAGGCCATAGCTTATTCCCTAGTCAGTTCTCTTCCCTATATCTCGGTGACAGACCTGGCAAAGGTCTAAGGAGGCATCTGTTTTTTATCATTCATTCAATAAGCATTAGCAGTGTGCCTTTGCTGGCTGAATGCCTGCCACTGGGGAGTTTACAGTTAGTCCTGTTTGACCTCTGAATTCCTCTCAGAGTCTGAGGTAGCTCTGCAAAACTGGAATTCATAGACAGTCCTCCATCAATCGTATTGGTTGGGGGATCTTATCAACACAGTGTCCCAGGAATCACAAAATCCTGCTCCTTATAAAACCTTCTGAACTGGCCCTCTAAGCTTTGTAGTTCCAAATGCAGTCTCTTTGACTCATGTACAGTACACTACAAATCGTGCTCTCCTCCACTCAGGACATCCTCCGCCAGGACACAACACCTAATTTAAGTCTCATCTCCTCTCTGGCCCCTTCTCTTACCACTACCCCTTCCCACACATATATACACTCACATTCACACACACCAGTCTAAGCTAATGATTTTCTCTGTTCTGTTCCTTCCTGTACTTTACATACACCCCACAACTAGGGGAAAAAAACTCTCCTTCCTCAAGACACTTGACTGCCACCTGCCGGAAATGTCTTGTAATGACTCCAGAAATCTGCCACTTAAAAAATTCAAAAGCACATCCTGGAGTTGTAGTAAGTGCTGCTGGCACAACTGTAAGCATGGTCCTACCTATTGCAGTCATCATTGACACTTCTTTTTTAACCACTTAACTCTTCAACTAGGTAAGTGTAGGATAAATGAGTTGGTCAGGCTTTTTCCTCCATGGGCCTGTATAACCACACCTGTGGTATTGTGTCCTCTCCATGATTGTGTATATTCCTGGGCCCACATGTGTGAGTGTACACATGTGTTAGTGGGCTCACCTGGGCCTGGGAGGAAAGGGCAAAAGGGTACTGTCACCCCAGGAAGGGAGCAAGGGCATGAACACGAGAGAGAGCATAGAGGGCGAACATGAGAAAGAGACCAAAGAAAGCATGAAGATTCCTGGGGGGCTGGGAGGCTCACCTTCCTCCCGGGCCTTGCCCTGGCCCTGCCCTGCCTGGTGTGTCTGTGTAACTGCTAGAACCAATAAAGAACCTTGCAGATGGGTGAGCTTGATGCCTGCATCCTTTGGCTGCATCCTGCAACGTTTGATGAAGAGGCTACTTACCCCACAATTGGTGATGGGGATGGGATTGTTCAGTGCAGACAGAAGACAAGCAGTGAAGAACTCTGGACCGTAAGGACTGCTGATTCTTCCCTGTGACTTCAGTGCCCTGGCCTCTGCAAGATGCTAGAGAAATGCTTGCTGAACCATACTGGACAAACACGTTACCTCAGGTTCAAGGCACCTAGTCTCACTGGGTGAATTCTCTAAATCCATCTGTTGCAAATCAAGGCTACCAAACTCCCCCTGACTGATAACAGTGGATGGTCACGGGGCACTTGCAGAGGGCACAGAGCCCCATCAGTCCCTGGTCTCTGCTTAAAGGCCATCACTATCTGAACAAACCAAAGCAATTTCACTTTTATCCCTTCCACAAACCTGGAACCAGGCGCCAGCACCATCTAGTGGAGAATGGGGCAGAGCCTATGACTTTCTGGACAGGGAAGGAAAGAACTTCTGGAGCAGGTGCTATGCCCAGGACCAGTTCCTTGAAGGTTGTGGGCATGCTTACGGGGCCCCCTGCTGGTTGAGTTCAGGCTCTTATGTCTTGCAGGGGAAGTGGATCAGTACCATATAGAAAAGGTTGCTTATTCACTATTCTTAATTCCTAAGCCAGACCCTTTTATTACCCCAGGAACATCCTGGGGTTGCACAATGTGATCTTAACAGAACTCCATTCAGCTCTTATACCTGTGGACGGGGACAAGATAGAAGACAGGCTTTCACTGGCTCGTTCCCACTGGGGAAGCCCTCTTTTCTTTCATAAAGCTTGTTTTCCTAGAGCCATTCAATACATGATTCCTCAGAGCCAATAGAAATAACCTCCCCAACTTCACTCCTCTTTGTCCTTCCTGTTCCCAAGCATTTGAACATTCTTCCCAGCCTGTGCCCTGGAGAGATCCCTCCCTTGGCTGCCCAGGAAGCCCAGAGACAACCTGTTGGTCCAGTGTCTGTGGTTTCCCTGAGCCAAATTTCCCCTCCTTCCTTCCCCAGGAATGCTTGGTGGGGATGGAGGTTATATTTTACTTTGTGGGAGAGATGTTGGAGGCAGGAGCAGCAGTGCTGTGATTGTTAGAAAGCCAGCAGCCAGCCAGACGCACCTGGCTCTCAGTCCCTTCTGGCTCATGTGTCAACCTAAGCAAGGTGACTTTGCCTCTCTAGTTCTTAGTTCCTTGCCTGGAAGGATCACTGGGCAATGATCCCAATTAATGGATAGTTACTCTGTGAACATAACTGTTTCCTCCTCCCCTCCCTGGTCAGGCACAGTTGGGACTCTGGGGTCCCAGTCTTCGTTTCCTCCCCTCTGTATCAATCAGCCTAAGGAGGAGCAATGCAGCGGCCAGACAAGGTGATTGACTCTCAGATTTGTCTGAGGCAAAGGGCTTTCCTGGAGTGCAGGACTTTCAGTGCTAACATGGGAAGGATGCAGGCAAGCAGAAGAGTTGGTCACTCTAGTGATAAGCAATGTCCCCATCTTCATGACTCGGAGGAACAAAAGTTCATGTCTTCCTGTTACTGCTGTGCACCTAGGGCCTTGACTGAAGGAGGCTCCTGTCTCCCTGCGGGAGATCACTGGTCTCGGCACAGGCAGGACCACATGGTAAAGGTCCTCTTCAAAAGCTGCACTGTCTTTTCTACTCACGTTCAGTGGCCAAGGCAAGTCCCACTGCCAGGCCTGACACAGGTGCCATGCAGATACTACCCATAAGCAGGTCAACCATTGGTTTGAACCTTGATACAATCTGCACGCTCCCCTTTCTCTTATTTGTCATGCTGGGGCAGTGGGGAAGAAAAGCAGAGACCTGGTCACAGTTGATGATCACAGACATGGTTTCCTACAGGTGGTGAGCAAGAGCTTCTGAAAGGATGCTCAGCTGCCTGAGCTTTGCTTAGAACAGTGGCTGTGTCAGTTTTTGGTGCCAACCTGTGATTGATGCTCTCACCCTTCTCAGCTATTGAGGCATCTCTGCAAGGACCCCTGTAATGTGGCTCTGCCTTTAGTGCAGAGCACCTGAGAGAGGCACAGGGGAAGAAGTGAGCAGTATACCAACTTCTCCCCAGCCATTCTGCCCAAGTCTCCTCACACCCTGCTTTTTCTGAGGATCCAGCAAACCTCCCTCTACCTTTGGAAATTTCTAGCTCAGAAGTGGGCACACTTAGCCAGGACTCCAAGACTACAGGCTTGGGGTCTCAGGAGTGGTCTCACTGTGTGCCACTTGGATGACAGCCCCGGGCTTATACCCGCCCTCCTTCCTCCCAGCAAGCATCACTCTCACAGATACCTTGCATCTCCTAGAAACCCCTCCATGAATCTCTTTTGGAAGTACTTAGTACAGAGAGAGTTTGCTGTTGTTGTATTTATTTATTACATCTAAGTGTACCTTCTTAGAAAACTGTTTATTAAAAATAATTGTGATAACAGGTTCAGCTTCTTGACCTTGTCTGAGCATACAAGAAAGGTCTTCTCAGTATTGCTTTGTAAAATATAGTGCCCAGATCTCCACTAACATGTGTTATTCCTATGAAGTGATTTTGAGTGTTGGGAAATTGAGAAGCTTCATATGGAGTTTGCTCTGTAAAACTTAGAACCTTCCTTATGTTTCAAGAATGTAAGGGAAAGAAAGGGGATTTGAACTTGTTAGTTAGCCTCTGTAGGTTCTTTGTTGAGAACCACCTGAGTTGAGGAGTGATGCTGAGAGCTGCCTCTCTCTATGATAAGCGTGGGGAGGTCCAGCACAAGGAGAGGGGCGGACCTGCAGGTGCTGAGGCGAGGAGGCTGCACCTGAGAACCCTTGAAGTAAAGGGAGCCATGCCTGCAGAGCAGTGTGGGCACAGCTGAGCCACGTGCTCTGGGAAAGCAAGTATTTCAGGGAGGCTGGAGTACTAGGGTGGGAGATGAGGCTGTTAGCAAGCACATTGTGGAGTCCTGGCATGTCCTGCTAGGGAGTTTGGGCTTTCTCTGGAAGACTTGGAGTCGAGGAATGAAGCCATTGCAGTGTTTTAGACAAGAGGTATCCTCTCTGAGGTCACAGTGAGGAAGAAGCAAGTGTGGAAAGAACAGCCTGGATGGAGGTGACACCCAGGTTGGAGGAAAGTGACTGGGCCCATCTATCAGAGCTCTGTGGGAGCTCTAGGGTGTGGGGAGTTTGGGGGGAGGGGAGAAGGTCCAGGGTGGATTTTGAGTTGCTAATTTGGGAGCCTCCCTCCAGCAGTACTTCACTGGAACTGCATTCATCGCTACTGCTCTATCAGTTGAGACTTAGGGATTCAAAAATCCAAAATTCCTAGTTATTTGCACATGTTCAGAGTGAGGTAAGCAGAGTCACAATGAGTTTCTGACCTGGACTGCATAGAGGGATAAATACAGAGGATAGAATCCATTCCATCCCTAGATATTCCTTTGAAGAGGGCCTTTTTGATGAAGCCAAAGATAGGGAGCCCAGCAGTTACAAGAATTTGGCTGACAGGATGTGAAATGCCCATATTCTTCCAAAAGGTCAGGAGAGCTCCATTTGGTACTGAAGTCTTGCTAAGCAGGGGTGGAGCAGGGTAGAGGCCGCCTGTTTCTCCCTTTGGAGCCACTTCCAGACACCAAGAGCAGAAGCCAGAGAAATCCCCATCCCACCAGGGCAGCCTGGTGCCATTCTGCTAACACGGGTGCCTTTTCAGAAACTTCCTTTGCTGCTTCCATGTCCAGTGCACTTGGGAACCCATGGATATATTCTTTAAACTTCTGAACTCACTTCCAGCAGTTTTAGGTATTGGCCCAGCTGGTATTTTGTTTTCACTTAATATTTTCTGAAGACTTGTTTTCTGTTGTTCCTTATTGTTTTTGTTTAGTTAATTAACCTCACTTGAGAGAGTTGGATGATGTGAGCACAAGTGTAGTCTCTGGTATCCACTTTGCTCAGTGTGAGCTTAACCAATCGCTTCACCTCACGCTGTCCCAGTCTCCTCATTGGTAAAAGGAGGAAAACAATAGTATCTCCCTCAGAGTTATTTTCAGGTTTGAATGAGTTCATCTGTATACAGCAGTAAGAATAGAGCCAGACTCAAAGTACACACAATTGAGTGTGTACTTTGTACTCAAATAAGTGTTCCCAATTGTTTGACTCAGTAGAAGTGAAAACATGATCATCATCTTTAAGAGTGTGCCTAAGAATCCTGTTTAGTAACTTAAAAGGCTTTGTTTTTACAAAAAAAGGGCTGCTAGATTACTCCATGTGTTTGCAGTTTTGGTTAACAGGCATTTGAAGGATGGGGCTGTGAGCTCTTCAGTTAACTGTGTGATGGGAGTCATGAGCGCACTTCGCTTTCTCCCTCAGCTAGTAGAATATTGTTAGATTTGTTAACCTCAAGTGACCTGTCTGGGTTTACTGTCTCTGTGGTCCCCATTTTTAGGTTTCTGGAAGAAGCTGACTGCTTGGAAGGGAGCTACAAAACATGAAAGTCACTTTGAGGTGACCAGCAAGCCCCTTGCTCCTGCCAGGGTGGATCTACATTTTAAGAACTATAACATCAGGTAAAAATCACCCCCAATGCCTGTCTCCCTTAGTAACTTAATCATCTGATGCTTGGATGGTGTTTCTTCAGGAAGCGTGTCAGGGTTTAGTGCCCTTCCACCACTAGCCCTTATGACCAGCGCCTGTGGTATTGTGCCCTCCCCAAGACTGTGCATGCCTGGGCTAGTGGGTGTACACTTAAGGGGACACACCTGGATCTGGGAGGGCAGGGATAAAATGCCAGCGACATCAGCGGCATCACCCTAAGAGAGAAAGAACACCAGAGAGAGTAAGCCTAGAGAAAAAGTGGAAAGATTTGTTGGGGGTTGGGAAGGGCTGGCTGAGAGGCTTGGTTGCTGCCTCCTTCCTGGCCCCCTGCTGCCTAGCCAGCCTGCCTGCTTGCTGTACAACTGGGCCAGCCTCCCTGCTTGGTGTGCCTGTGCACCCTGTTCCTGAGAGCATTAAAGCTGCAAAATCCGCCAAAGGCTCTGAGACTATCATTATCTGTCAGCTTGAATTGATACGGAGCCTGCCATGTATAACACCACGTGAGATACTAAGTGTAAATAACTAGACCAAATGAGCAGAGTGGAAAGTTCAGGAAAAAGACAATAAATTATATACTATTTCAAATGATTGGTAACAGGATGTCTGTGATACATGGTCTTGGGATAATTGTCCAGCCTTTGGAGGGAGATCATAAACCCTCAGCCTTTGGTAGTCTACCAAACATCATTTCCAGATGGATTGAAAGAAAACTAAGAAAATTACAAAAATTGTACCGAAAAGAAATTTTGTCATGTTGGGGTAAAAAAAGCTTTTTAAAAATGTCACTTTTATTTTATTTATTTACCTTTGAGACTAGGTCTCACTATTTTGCTTGTGGAACTGCAGTCTCATGTTGCCTGGGGTACCACGGATTCAACCAATCCCCAGCCTCAGCTTCCCAGGTAGCTGGGATTACAGGCGCGCACGCCACCACGCCCAGCTATTTTTTTGGAACTAGGTCTCGCTACATGCCCCTGGTGGGACTTGAACCATGATTCCTGGTCCTGGCCGCAGCTTCCTAGGCTGCCGCTTACAAGCATGCACCACCATGCCCAGCCTAAAAATGTCACTTTTAGTATCATATACAAATGCTACATAAATGGTAAAAAAGAGGGACAAGGTAACTATAATATTGATGATGAACAAATAATTAACATCCCTCATACAGACTTATGAAATCATTCAGCAGCTGCTTATTGAGAACTTACATGCAAGGAAGTATGGGTACTAAAGGTGCAAGCAATAAGCCAGCCAAAACTGATGCTTGTAATTTAATTCAGAGACTGCCAGTAAGTGAAGAAGTTAATGTGGACTTGATGAAAGGATACAGAAAAAAATAAGGGTGAACTGGTAGGGTTGATGGGAGTCATATTGTGGATATTTTGGGAAACTACTGAAGTGAAATTTGAGCAGGGACAGTAAGGAAAGGGTGAAGTAGTTGGATTTTACATGTGTTTTGAATCTTGAGCTGATGGGATTTGCTGGTGGAATGAATGAAGACTGAAAGAATGGAGTTAGGGGTGGCTTCTAGATTTGGGGCCTAAGCAACCAGAAGGATTGTAGTGCCACCTACTGACTTGGGTTTGGCTGAGAGACTGGGTTTGGTGATGACTATTTCAGTTTGAGGTTTCTGTGTATGTTCAAAAGTAGGTGTCAGGGAAAGGGTTGGTATATAAGTTCGGAATCGGTGGGTGGAGGGGAGAGGGTGGGGTACAGATGTAATCTGGAGGTTGTCATGGCAAAGAGTATTTGAAGCAGTGAAACTAGACAGATCTCCTAGAGAATGAGTATAAACAGAGGAGGTTCAAGGACATCTATGGGACCCTCATCTAGAAGTGAGGGAGATGAGGAGTAATCAACGCTAAAAAGATCAAAAAGGAGCAGCTGGCCTCTGAAGCCTAGAGACAATGAGGAGGAGAGACCAACTCCCTCAGATGATACTGAGAGGCCCGGTAAGAAGGGAATAGAGATGGCCCTTGGATTTCCCAGTCAGGTCTCCAGTGAGCCCTGGACAGCTGGGGGCAGAAAGCAGCCCTGGGCCTCAGAGGTGAAGGCCATGGAGGGTAGCCTCTTATGTTTTTCTTTATTCAGATTCCAGTGCTCAGGAGAAGTTAGATGTCCATCATGTCCGTCAACTCTAAACAACATGATAAACACAACATGTGAGCGGGCACAAGGGAAGACAGCAATGCCTGTAAACATAGGATACCATCCATGATCATTTAAAAATACAATGAAGAATAAGGAGGTTTTGACAAGAGTTGTTGTTGGGGATGTGTATTTTTGGTGTCTCTATCACCCCTACTTTTAGAAATAATTCTAAGAGAATAGCTTATATGCATTGGTGAAGAAGAACTCACATTCCCCTTTTGCTTGGCAGATGAAGAAACTCAGGCCCAGAGAGAGGGAGTGACAGCCCAGTCACATCGTGTGGAGCACGTATCGCCAACTGCGGGCAGCCCACAGCCCTCTTCACCTTGGCTTGCTGTTGGAGCCCCTACCACGGTAACTGGCAGTGGTTTTTCCTTGCAGCTAGTATACTTCATGTTTTTTAAAATGTGAATTCTCACAATCTTTTGCAAGTTGATTTCCAATGTTTTTGTTTCATTGTGTGAGATGAATTTTCCATGCATAGATGCTGGCTATGCAAGGACAGTGAGGAACATGGGGTAGATTTTCTGAGTGGGCCACAGCAAGAGACCATTATCTAGACTCCTATGGGCAAGGAAGTTTTTTTGCTTTTCTACAACTTTTGTAAAAGTTGTATTATACAAAGTTAGGCAAGTCATATTTATTCATTGATCGGATGGATTAATTAGAAGAAAGTAAAACTAGGGCTGTCAGAAAGCATCTAGGACACTTAGTACCCTTACCAGGAGGAGCACTGGGTTGCAGTTCTAGGGCCCTGGATCTTTCTCCCATGCCCTAGCAACTGGATCTCAGACGAGCCATCCAGCTTCTCTGAACTCAGAAAGAGCAGCTGAGCCCCTATTCCTTATGGTAACTCCTAAAATGAGCTGTTATGCACTTTGACTCTGCAGCACCGCTGCTGCAGCTGGCCGGGTGGGAAGTGTGTCCACTCTGAAACAAGCCCCACATCCCTCCAGAGTCCCTTTGCCACTTGAGTGGAGCAGGTGGAAATAAAGATGCTCTGTGCCCCTTGTACCGATTCCAGAGCTCCAATGGCGGACCAAAGAATGGACATTTCTTCAACCATTAGTGATTTCATGTCCCCGGGTGCCACCGACCTCCTCTCCAGCCCCCTTGGCACCAGCAGTGTGGATTGCAACCGCAAAAGGAAAGGCAGCTCCACGGACTACCAGTAAGGCCTTTAGCACCCCTCTTCTGCTCAGTCTGGTGGCAGCTTGGGGGTATGAACCATCCAGGGATCAGCTTCTGTCTCTTGAAATAAGGGATCATCTTTGTGGAAGGGGTTGGGGATGAAAGATCCGACTGTGGTTGCTGCACAGTTGACTTTTTGCTCTAGCCCTCTCCCTCCCCACCCTGGATTACAAACAGGAGTGGGGACCTCAAGTACCATCGAGGCATTTATTGCCCCAAATTGTTCCTCATCCAGGGAAAAAGAACAGCCTTAAAGCCAGGTTCTGCTGGTTACCCCTCTTTGCCTTTCTCTGCTCCTTTGAGCCAGATCTAAATCAGTGGCTATAATCTCAATGGCTTCCGAAAGATCTTTGCCAGTGGGTTTCTGCAAAAGACACCAATTGTTTAATAATGTTTATGGAATGAGTTAAGTCAAGGTCATTTCAGAAAACATCTGTATGCTGACCTTAAACATTATTTAAATTAGTATGTACCTGTTATATTAAATAGTTTTTTTGTTTCTTTTTAGACTTGATGACTTTTCTTTTGAGTAAGTAAATTTTCACACTTACAGTCAACTCTTCCATCTCTATACAAACATCAGGGAATTAGGCAGAGCAGAGCAGTCAAAGGCACAATCTGTTTTGTGGAGGCAGCTGCTTAGAATCTGACCCAAATGCCCATTTAAGAGATTTTTTTGTTTAATGAGGAAACCTCTCCAAAGAGATAGCCCACCCCCCCCCACACACACACACCCCTTACCCCATTTAGCAGATATCCTTTCTGCTGAAGTTCACAGGTTAAATTTGGGGAGCACGGTGGCTGGAGGTCGGATGCCCACTAGGAGATGCTATGATTACTATGCAAGTTATCCCAGATGATTGAGAGCAGTGCTCAGGGAACAGAGAATGGGGTGAGGGCCCAGGGGTGTTCTTCTGGAGACCAGATGTTTTCCATGGTCCCCTTGTCGCATGTGATGTCAGCCAATTGTCAGCCAGTGATGTGTTTTAAGTCCCCGGTGATTTTCAACCTTGTTACCACATGGGACTTTCAGGTTTCCCTCATGGACCCCAGTTTGCTAATCTTCAGACATTTATGGAACCCTTATTAAACAACCATTATTCCTTCCCCGTGTGTGATTCTATTATACTTAAAAGTCATAGCTAACTGCCAGGCAGAGCTTCTCTACCTGAAACGATCAGCTTGGCTTCAAGGAGCAGATACAAGTGTAGCCAAGCCAAGGGCTGGGAGCAGGTTCATTTGTTCATGGCCTATATGACTCCCTCTGATCTTTAGGGTTAACTAGAAAAATCTCTACCTGGGAGGAAATGAAGGGACCCCAGGTTGGGAGCCAGTGTTCCAGAATGCCCAGTAGTTTTTGTCCTAGAGATGATCTTGAGGAGCTGTCATCACCCCTTCTTTATAGGATAAAGGAGAGAGGTCAAGTGGCAATCAGTGTCCTTCTGGCACACTTAATGGGTTGGTCAAGGGAGTCAACTGACCCCAGATGAATTTGCAACTCCTTCCTCTGAGGGTTTTAATCTACTTTCTATTGGACCATGCCATGAAATTAAATTCTGCAGTCTTTGCAAGGGAGGCAGGTCCTACTGCTACTCGAGAACTTCCTGCAGCCAGACAGGTTTCCATGCCTACAGCTCTGCTCCTCTGTCCCAGTTCTTTGAGCCTAGGGGTGTCCTACCTAGCTGAGAATAGAGTATTGGGTAGCAGTGCCTTTATAATGTGGTTCGTAGCTCTGCTTAGTATGTCTTGTTGGTACTTTGATTTCCTCTCCTCACTTCACCCCTCACACATCAAATATATCTGTATGTACACATATATTTGATGTTAGATATGTTTTTCAGAATGAATGAACTCCATTTATCCAGAATGATAGGGATAATGAGGTGTGACATTTGTTTGGATACTTTGATTATTTCCGTAAATACTATGTACCAATTTCCAAGCAGTGTGGTAAAATCTATATTAACATACAAGCTGGAATGACATATGTAACTTTTGTTTGGTAATCTGGAAAACCGATCTAGGTTTTATAGTAGCTTCAAGTTGTTACTGTTTTGTATTATTACTATCCATCCATAATCAGTACTATGGTTTAGTTTTCTGATTGTTTAATTTCTGGATAAACGAGAGCTTTCTATATTATAATAAGCCATTTTATATGTGTTTTTTAACACTCACCTTTTTTTTTCTTTCTTTTCAGAGAAAGTATGGATACAGACAAAGAAGACCCTCATGGAAGGTATTGTGAGCCTAGTAATTGACCTTTACTACCCTGTTCTTTGCATAATCACACATTCTCCTACTTGGGCAGGTTCTGCCCTTGTCATTGAGTGGGCTCAAGACTATCTCTTGTGACCCCATCCCCAGTGTAGCAACCAAGGGCCCTGTGTGTTGCAGAGAGAGGCCAAGATTTAGAGGAAAGAGATAGACACAAATAATTTTCCTGTGGCTCTTTGGGGGATTGTGCTTGCATCTTTCACCCTTATTTTTTTCAGGTTAGAATACACAGAGCACCAAGGAAGAATCAAAAATGCAAGGTAAGCTCGGCCACTCATTCTGCCATACTCCTTGTGGTGGTTTCTTACTGTGCAACAGAGACCGTGTGTCTGTTTCTCACCTGTCCTCTCAACTGTCTCAGCCTCCAGGATGTGGGGTGGGGGTCGGGCCCTCTTGCTGGATGTGGCCTTTTGCCTTCCTCTTACCAGGCTGAGCTGGCCCGAACACTTTGCTATCTAAGCACATTTAATCTACGGGGACTTCGGAGGCAGCAGATTAAGACTTAAGTTTCTCCTTAGACTCCAGCAGGTTGCTCCTTCCCTCTCCAAACAATGTGACTCCTATGATTTTCTTCCTGGGTTTGTTGCTGGAAGGGTCTCTTACTGTGCTCTAAGTTACATCTGAAGGCTAAACCTGGGGGTGGGAGCCACTCTAGGACTGTATTCTCTGACTTGAGCCCTCTTGCCTTCAACTTCTTGGGCTAGCTCCTTTCCATGTGGTCGTCCCTTCTCCTGCCATTAGCTTCCGAGCCCCCAGGTGCTGTGGCATGACAACAGAACCTGAGGCTGCAGAATCCGGCTCAGCCAAGGAGACTCTGTGGTTCTGTTGCTGCAGCAGTGGCAGCTGCTACATTTCCACTGTTGATGCACCTCTTTAGGGGGACAGTTACAGGCAACAGGTGCAAACCTGTCAGGGAGTGAGCAGGAGCCCCAACAGGTGGCAGCTCCTGGGAGGGAGAAGTGTGATATTCTGAGGACCGATGTAATGTCTGTTGCATCTAGGTGGGGTCATGGTTGATCCAAGTCTCTCAGTGCTAGTCTGGCAATTCAGTCAGTGGTCTGACAGGCCACCCAGCGGGCCCCTCTCAAGCCTCAGAGCAAACTCACTGTGGGATGCACACTGAAAACTGCTCTGGGCACTTTTAGAATCCTTCCCCTCCTTACTCCCTTCTGCCTCCATCTTCAAGCTTCTTAGAAGCTGAGCGGAAAAGAAGAAAATCGAAGTTAATAGTTCAGTTTACTCTGAAAAGACAGTATTTGTTATCTCCCCACTTAGTTCTTAGGAGGAGAGGTGAGCAGTAGAAGGAACTAGTACAGGCCCAGCCGGGAGACTACATTTTTGTAGATGTTCCTAGGAAAGTCTAGCTCGAAATATTTCCGATTGTAAAGTTGCCTTGCCAGGTGGACACCAAAAACGGTTCTAACTTGCTTGTGTTTCCTTGATGCTCAGTTAAGTTTTATGGAGCTAATTTTTTATATCGTTCAGGGAAGCTCACAGTCAGATCGAAAAGAGGCGTCGGGATAAAATGAACAGTTTTATCGATGAATTGGCTTCCTTAGTACCGACGTGCAACGCAATGTCCAGGAAGTTAGATAAGCTCACCGTGCTGAGGATGGCTGTTCAGCACATGAAAACATTACGAGGTGAGATCCTAGGCTTTCTTGTCCTTTACGCCCTTGTCTACAGTGTTACCGCCCTTACCTAGAATGGACCTGAATCCCCAAGGCAAATGTCTATTACTTGGGGCCGGGCACCATGGCTCGTGCCTGTAAGCTTCAGCCTATGAAGCAGCCGGGGCTAGGGATCGCGGTTCGAGTTCCGCCTGGGACCTGTAGCGAAACCTAGTTCCAAAAATATAGCTGGGCGTGGTGGCGCGCGCCTGTAATCCCAGCTACTTGGGAAGCTGAGGCTGGGGATTGCTTGAGTCTGTGGTACCCCGGGCAACGAGAGCCTGTGGTTCCACGGGCAAAAATAGCGAGACCTAGTCTCAAAAAAAAAAAAAGTATTGAAAATATGTGGTCTCGAGGAATACACATGCAGTTTTCAGCAATGACATGATGCCAAATGACGATTGAGTTTATATGGCATCAAGGTGGATGGACTTTGCCGTCCTGCGTGCTCAGAGGGTAGAGCTGTTTTCTGTGTGTCTGTGTGTGCAGGTAGTTAGGCTTTGAGCAGGGACCCCTACTAATGTCCCGCTTTGCACGTCTGTGTTGTTGACTCCCACACATAAGCATCAGCAATGCAGGTTCACTTAGTGACACAGGAAAGTCAACTTGAGGTTTTAAGAGGAAAATTCATCTTGGATCCTTTGAGGAATGAGTCACTGGTTGATGGTTCTTGCTGCATTTTATTGTCAGAAATGAACACTGATGATATTTTCATCTTTCTGGAATTTTCCCAAACTAGATTGACTCTTTATGAGGGAGGCAGTATTTTCCTTTTCTGAGTGTAGGGAGGGCGAGAAAACAGGCAGAAACATGGAAGTGACTTACCCAAACCAAAGGAGATATCTGAAATGGACCATGCATTGTAGTGGATGCTATTCCTGGAATTTTCCATAGCTTGTCTTGGGCTAATTTGAGGACGTTGGAAAGTAGGCGCCCAATCAGATTTTTGCCCTGAGTGGTCAAAGAGTTGAATCTTTATGTTCCTACAAATCTTCCAGAAAAAAGGTGTAATTGGTTTTGTCTAACTCTTGACCATTATTTAAAATCCCTTGGAGAATGGCATTTAGAAATTCATATTAGTGAAAATGATAGAGATTAAATTCTTATAAACTAATTCCTACTAAATTAGAAAAGAAATTGACCAGTTAACATGAAAGGGTAGCAATACTATGTGCTTTGGTAGTTGATAGGAATGTCACAGAGAGGCTCTGATAACCTCCATCCCCATGGTGCTTGGAGTCATTACGACTGTTTCATTTTATTATTCTGCTAACTGTTTTGCAGATTCCAAGTAGTTTACCGCTCATGTTTTTTCTGGAAGTTGCCATTCTCCTGAGGCAACTAGGTTGACAGCCATTTTAATATGAGTCTACTTCCAGCCAAAGGAGTTTGAGTTGTATTTACTGAAGCAATGCATTTCTCAGGGTTGTCAAGCTCATTTAGCTCACCCCTGATGAAGAGAAACTCACAATAAATGCCCTCTATAATATATTTACTCAGGGCTGGCAAAGAGGATGATTTCCCAAGAACATTTGGAGTGGTGATTTGAGGGATTGCTAGACAATCCATTTAATACAGATCTTGGGCAGTGGAAGCCCTCCCAGGAACCTTTACCAGTTTGTTTCAAGAGCTGCCACCTAGTAGAAGCAGATTTGTTACTTCCTTCTATTATCTCTTGATTTTCACCATAGTGACAAAAGCAAGCTTGTTAAGTCTCCTGTGGGCAACAGTCTTCTCTTTTCAGTGGAATTCTCTTTGGCATTACAAGAATCTGTCTAAAGCCCAAGCTAATAACCCTGTCTCAATGAAAAAGGGGAAAAGAAAATGAAATAAAAATCTCAGGTAGAAGATTTGAAGCAGTCAAGGGGAATAATGTGTGATCCTGAACATAAAGTATACCAACTCTTTTTTTTTTCCCCCCATAAGGTGCCACCAATCCATATACAGAAGCAAACTACAAACCAACTTTTCTGTCAGATGATGAACTGAAACACCTCATTCTCAGGGTTTGTTGCAATTATGAAATTGTTCTACATGCATTTATTTTTTACAAATTTCAGAGCCAGCACATGGGAATTTGATGCTTGAATGCTGACCTTTCTTAGGCCATTCTCTCTCAGGTTTCCCCATTCATCTTACTGTTTGGATAGACTTTCTATTCCTTCCCAAAACCACCTTCCTGCTCTTTAAACCTTGCTTATGCAAAAAATTGAAGGTCTGTGCTACTGTGATTTTTTTTTTCCCCTAATTAGAACAGGTAGGATTTTGTTTCAAATAGGAGATAATTAAGAATTAATTTCCTAAATGCTGGTGAGAGAGGAACTGAAACTGCTAAGAGCTGAACATTTCTCTTATCCTCACTTAGGCACTAGCTGAAAAACCTCCCCCTAATTCTTTACACCAAAATTTCATCAAAACAAGGAAGCTCCTAAAAACATCGGGGCCCAAAGAGGAAAGTGAATGGAGGAGGTGATACTTTCACTGCCTGACGGCAGCACTCAGTACATCGTGCCAGGCTCTGCAGAGAGGAATTTGGGTGCCACCATGGAGCCTGGCTTCTGTGCAGAAGCTGGTCTGCTCCCAGATGGAATGAGGGTCACTGGGAATTGAAGGAATAGAGACACTGGATTTAGTAACAGACCCTCTTGCAAATTATAGAAAGAAAAATAGGAAAATGTAACTTAAAGGAAATATACCTGCCCATCTCCTCCTAGCTAAAGTTGACTTCATTTGCTGAGCCCCCTGCACCATCTTGGCACCCTTCTTAGAGCAGTTATCAGCAAAGCTACCCATTTTCAGCCTTAGTTTGGCTTCATGTGTTCTGAAGTCTGACCTGCTGCTAGTTCTAAGATGCCTACCCATCCCCTGTGGCTTGCTGTATTAAAAATTGGTAAACTTGTAGCTGCAGGGGAGCAGAAGACCTGATGAATAAATAGGGTTTTGTTTCTCCTGCCACCTTGAAGACTGGGACAAGTATAGCCGGGTAGGCTGTGAGGACTTGGTGCGGTGGTTCTATGAAGTCAACAGGAACCACGTTCTTCCTGTGTTCTCACACAGCCTGCCAGCATGTGGCTCATCTCCTCCATGTAGTGAAATGACTGTACCAGGTCTGAGAGCCAGCTAACCAGGGGCAGGGGAGGCTGGAGGCTGCCTCTCCTTTTTGTCAAAAGATATGCTCCCTAGAAGCCCAGTAGTGGAACTTCAGCTTGTTCAGAAGCTGTCACTCCAAGCTGCAGAATAGGTTATGTACCAAGTACTTTGATTTTCTAGCCCCCATTATAGTGGTAGACAAGAGGGAAAGCTGGGTGGAATAATCCCCTGAACAGCATTTGCCACATCCAGAACCACATCCAGGTGCTAACTGTCCCTCTAGAAGTGGCTCCCACAAGACAGTATAGAACTTGTACTGTGGCTTGGGGCTGACTGGTACCTCCCTCCCACAGAAGCCGTTTGATGAGCCCATAATTCAGAAGGCTGTAATGCTGCCCCTTCCCACAGTTAAGTAAATTATTGTTGGACCAGATCTTTCTCATTATGTGTAAGTGCAGTTAGTATTTTTTAAGCTTTTTTTTAAAATCGCTGCTCGTGTCTATTTATTGAATAGACTTGTATCCAGCTTGTCATTAGCAAGCCTTCAAAGCTTTGTGACTTTATAGATGTGATAAACATGCCTTCTAAGTTTTTTATTCATTCCCTAATACAAGCACTGTTGAGTGCTTACTGTGTATGCCTGACCTGGTTCTAGGAACATCCAGGCAGTGATAAATGTGCTGTGGGACCAAAGCTTCCCAGCAAGTGAGGATGGTGCCACTCTCAGGCACCCTCATCCTGGGCACCTTCGGGGAGGACCTGCTGAAGTTGGTACAAGATAGAGCCCACAGAGACCACTAGGGCCATGGGCATATTGTGAGCTTTGTAATCAGGGCCTGCTTTAATGCACTACCACTGCCATCTCGAAAAAATCAGAGTCCTTCCTGACTTTGTCATTTTGTGTTGGGTCCTACAAATTTTGCAGCCAGTCCTGATTCCCATACTGATAATTTGATTTGTTTTAAGGGGAAAAAATATATTTATATTTATATATATATTATCTATGTTATGTTTGTACATATAATATGTAGACTATATAAAATATAAAACAAGTTTCTTCTGTAATGACATCTTTAGTAGTTGTCACTCCTAAATAATTTCATATTAGAGACCCTCACTTTATAAGGGAATGGATCAAAGGTTCAGTGCAATTCAACCTGTATGTCCTCAAAGTCTCACCCTCTCTGCTTTTCTCTTGCATACAACTCTGATGATGTCCTTCTGATAAAATATTTCTCACATCTCTGGCACATATCAGGGCCTATGAAGTAGTGTCCCAACTTTTGCCACTTCCAACCCCCTAATCCCTGGGAATTTGTTTCAACAGAAAGCAGGGTCCACTAGGATGATGCTTGAACAACAGGAACTGAACTTCCACTCTCACCAGTACAAATCTAGCCAGTGGCTCCATTTATTAACTACGTTCAAATCATCAGCACTTGATGGTGTGTCAGGATAGCTGTCAACCCGATTGCAGGCCTTAATACTTCCCTGTGTTTTGAAAGTGAGGCAGATCCAGCCAGGGCTCTGTCCTTCCAGGAGGGAACCAGTCCTGGGGTAATACTAGTGTTTTCACATCTCTGTGCTCGAGTGTCCATCACCCTGGCTTCACCCACTGGCATTCATCTGCCAAGTGAAGCCCAACCAGAATGTTTTAGTCTCCCCTACACTGGTACTATTCGCTGGTTTTTGACTTCTACTCCTTTGTGTGTGTTGAAATCTATTTCACTTGTGTCATCATTCTAGCCCTGACTGTTGTACATTTTCTCCAAAATGTCAGTCACCTTCATCTCAGGTACCCTTTGTGCCACATTACTTCAATAAAAAGCCTCCAACCATTTCTCTTGTTAGATGTAAGATTGTCTGCAAGGCAAATGAGAAAGTTATTAATACCCTATTTTTTGACAGAATGAGGCTTCCAGCAGATGGTGCTTGGAAAGTGGCTTCCCCCTCACTGTCATGCCTTGCCCCTGGGCCAGCTTAGAGGCATAGCTTAGGAAAGTATTGTCCCTGACTCACTTTCAGCTGTGTGACCTACCAGGTTCTCTGGCAATAGTGATTGCACTCCCCTTCTCACTTCTTTACTCCTCACAAATGATTTACCATAACGCTAGCGAGTAAAGTAGAATGTTGTACATTAGAACGATGACAACAGAGTCCACAAGAATATAATAGTTAGGAGGCCATCCCCACCCCTGAGAAGACCCCAATTGGGTAGGAGTCACACACAGAGACACACAGTAGCCTGAGCTCTGCCAGTTATGGCTTTGGCATGTATGTGTTCCAACCTGTCTAACAAATACCTGCCTTTACTGGAACTGCAGGATTTTACCTGCATTTAAAGTGAAGAAGAGATAAAAATAATTTTTAAAGGAAAATTTTACTGTGCTTTCCTTGTCTCACATGGGATGCAGACAGCCTAACCCTGTGTCAAGGCTTAATACTTGTCAGGAGTAGTTCTCCATCTTGTGAACATTAGAATTTCTCTGGGGTGTGATGGGATGGGGATGAAGACAGAACCGGTGATTCAACCCCCATTCCAGATCATCTCCCTTTTAAAAAAAAGGAGAAAGAAAGACCCCTTCAGAGGTCATGAACCACTGTTCTGCAGAGCTTCCTATAAAGCAGTGTCCAGGATGTGCAGTTCCTCTAAAAGAAGGTCTAAAAGACAAAATACTGAAGAGGAAATGCTGATCTTAATGTTTCCTTCCAACCTCAGATTCCATATAGAGTTTTAGAATTAAAGCAATAAAACACAATTTTTCTGGCCATTCATACAATCAGGGAAACTCTTTGATTGAATTCTGCTTTGAACCAGAACTTAATTGTGCTTTTCCCCCATGTTGGTAGGGGAAATGTGTATCTGCCTTGGAGAGAATCTTACTACTCTCCTAAGACACTTATTTTTGTGGTATCATGAGGCTGTTTAGCGAGTGTAGTCTCAGGCTTTGCATATTTAGAAAGCAAATCTTTGTTAATGGAATGACTATGATCATGTTTTGTAATGTGTAGTAACTTGATTATCCATTCCTCCTGATTAGGCAGCAGATGGGTTTTTATTCGTCGTCGGATGTGACCGAGGGAAGATCCTCTTTGTGTCAGAGTCAGTCTTCAAGATCCTCAACTACAGCCAGGTACTGCTCACCTTCCTGCTGGTGGTAGGCCATCTCCCAGCAGCCAGAATTTTTCATAATAAACCCGCTTTTCAGAATAATTATGGCATGGTAGACAAGTCACAGGTGAAGGTTTACATTGTTTACCCACCCCATCTGTCTTACAGAATGTACTTTAACAGAGAAATAGATTGAAATCTAGAAAATTCCTCGAATATGTTTCCTCTGGAAAATTGGACCCTGTAACTTTCTTCACCCTGCTAAGTGTCCCACCACTAGTGATAGGGGCCTGGTGTATGAAGTCTTAACCTGACAAGGAGGCAAGGAGGTAGATAATATAGTGCCAGAGAGTATGGAAATCAGAATCTACCCATATTCTGCCTGTATTCAGTGGCCTTGCTGAATTGCAGTTCCTCCAAAAGAAGGTTGTAATGATCCATACCTTTCATGACTCTTTGTGGGATCAAGTAAGATAAACATTTTATGGAAGCTGTAAGAACAGAGCTTTTCACCTATTATGTGACTCATTTATTTATTCACTAATTCATATGCTGGTATTTGCCTAGAATGTTGCGAATGCAAAAGAACCAAAGAATCAAAACAACAATTATATAAATTTGAATTTCTGCAGACTTAATGTTTCAAAAGTGTTTTGCTCTTTATAGTCTTAGAACAGTTCTCTGCTACTGGGTTAGGCTGCTTAGACATAGGGTGTGACTCAGTGTAAAAACAGGGAATCTGTGGAGCCAGAGTCAGGGTGCACGCCCAGCATTCCTCCTTTGAAGTCTTAGCAGGGTATGTGTGGTCTCAGAGAGAAACGAAAACAATGTGCAGCTGAGAGATGCCTGCTTTAAGGGTGTAGCAACTGTTTGTGTGCTGAGCCCCCTCTTTTCCTCCCTTTTTTTTTTTGAGACTAGGTCTTGCTATTTTTGCCCGTGGAACCACAGGCTCTCGTTGCCCGGGGTACCACAGACTCAAGCAATCCCCAGCCTCAGCTTCCCAGGTAGCTGGGATTACAGGCGCGCGCCACCACGCCCAGCTATTTTTTTGAAACTAGGTTTCGCTACGGGCCCCAGGCGGTACTCGAACCGCGATCCCTAGCCCCAGCCGCTTCATAGGCTGAAGCTTACAAGCACGAGCCACCATGCCCGACCTTCCTCCCATGTTATTAAAACCAAATTCCTGGTGCCCCATTCACTGTCTGCGCCTCAGCCCAATGGCTACACGTGGGTATATGCTCACATGTGAAACGTTTGACACTTGTGCTTGAAAATAGAAAACAGCAGCAGAGCACATGTTGGGCAGCTTATAGTCTGCAGGCTGGTGACTGGGTTTTGGTGCATCTTTCCCACAGAATGACCTGATCGGTCAGAGCTTGTTTGACTACCTGCATCCTAAAGATATTGCCAAAGTCAAGGAGCAACTCTCTTCATCCGACACTGCACCCCGGGAGCGGCTCATCGATGCAAAAAGTGAGTAGGGCAGGCAGTCAGGGTTCCCTCAGCACCGAGCAGAGAGCGGGGAGCAGGGAGCGGAGGTGCAGGTGCGCCCCCTCCCCCCCCATTCCCCACCCTGCCTCTGCTCAGCACTCTATCACCTGGTCACAGGTGCCCTTTCAGCCGAATGGGGTCATGGCTATCCTTTGTGTG
This sequence comes from Uropsilus gracilis, assembly GCA_004024945.1. Taxonomy (NCBI): domain Eukaryota; kingdom Metazoa; phylum Chordata; class Mammalia; order Eulipotyphla; family Talpidae; genus Uropsilus; species Uropsilus gracilis. The sequence goes on from PVHY01010458.1 coordinate 40,033, forward strand.
TGTGTTGGTTTTTAACTAGAAGAAGGAAAAATCCAGTGTCTAAATTCATTAAGAAAAAAAAATGGCTCCTTGATTCTGATTTCCAGTCATTTTTTTCAGAATCTAGGAATTCCTAGTTATATGCTCCTGCGTTTAAAGGACACTCATAACAGATTGACTCATTTCCCCTGGGGGAAGAAAACCACCTCTATTTATCTTGAGTTGCATTAGTGCACCCTCCTCAGACAAAGAAAACTTGTACGGATACAGTGTGTCTGTGACCACAGTGGTTCCTCTTTAGGCTGGTTCCCCTCCTGGCTGCCTTGTGGCACTGATGGAATCATACTCACACCCTCTTCAGCTTCTTGCACCTGCAGCCCTTCCCAGCCTCCTGCTGAGGCTCCAGCATCTTGCGTCCCCCTTAGTTCCCTGGGAAGCAGTGTAGCAGTTTAGAGAGTGGACTCTCAGGTCAGACTGCTGGCTGTGTGACCTTGAGCAAGTTACTTAACTTCTCTGTACCTCAGCTTCTGTATCTACAAAATAGTATATGTGTTACTGCATTGTGGTGAGGAGTGGACATAAAGCAGGTAGGACAGTTCCCAGCACCTAGTAAGTGACAGCTTCCAAGCTCTCCATCACCATCACTGGAGGAAAATACCAGCAGAGGAATCTCTCTTAAACCATTTTCCCATAGGCATGCCCCTTCCTGTGACTCAGTTGCTAGTACCTGATGCCCTTTATTGTCTGATCCTGCCATTCTTTTAATGCCTGAGGAGAAAAGATGAATGACATTTGGTCCTTGCCTTTGAGGCTCTTGCATAGGTCAGGGAGACAAGGAGACAGACAGCATCCTTATAACAGGTGCAACTGTATAAACAGCAGGTATAGAGAATGATGGTTAATGATAATGTGGGTATGAAGACTGCACCACCAAGCTAGTGACAGCTGAGGAGGGTTTGCAAAGCTGAACTGCTGTTTGCCAGGTGATGAAGGCAGGACATTTGTCGACAGGGGCAGAGGTGTGGCCTGCATAGTGCTATGGGAACAGAACTTGCTGGCAAGAGGGGAGATACTCTTCCATGGCAACCCAGTGAGGGGTTGTGAGTCAGGAGAGTATTCCGTGGGACCCAGCCCTGAGCAGCAACCACTTTCTGACAGTCATCACCATGGTGGATGGTGGGGTGCTCATGTTTCTAGGTGTAAGCCTTAGCCCTGCATTATGCAGTGACAAGTGGCCTATGTTTCTCTGAGAGCCGTGATCCTGCTGCTCTTCCAGAGACTGATGCAGTTGGTCTAGACTAGCACAGTCCAGTGTGGGAACCACACACAGGAGCTCCATGTGATTTTAAATTTTCTGGTAGCCACATTAAAAGTGAAAATAAGTGTAAAGTTAATTTAAATACTATGTTTTAGGTAACTGAGAAATCCAAAATACTATTGTAGCAGGTTAATGTTCAGTCGAAAGGGGTCTTCTGTATCCTGTACAAGTCTTTGAAATCCCATGTGTATTCACAGTCCAGCTTAGCGCCCCATCGACAGGAGCCTTTCAAGTGCCTGATCGCTGCATGCAGCTAGTGACACAGGCCACAGAGATGTAGTGTGAGGTCCAGGCAGCTCTGCATTGATGGAGCATGTGGGGGGTTCTGGCGTGCAACCAGGTTTGAGAATGCAAAGCAGTCCTGCGTCCTCTTCTCACTCTAGGGTCTGCATGACGCCTGCCCAGTAAGTTCCAGCCCAGGTTCGTCCTTGGTCAACGCGGGCTCCCTGTGCCATCTGGTATGGCCGGTGCTAGTCCATTGCACGTCACCTTGTGCCATCACTAGTCTTCTATCTCTATTCCCCTTCCTCCACCATAAGCTCTCACTGGGCAGCAGGAGCCCTGAATTTATTTCTTTTTATTCCCCGGAGTTACCTAGTCCATTCCTCCAGTAGCTGCCTTCTCTGTGAGCTCTAAACATGCCCACGCTGACAGCACGCCTCTCCGTAGCAACGCCTTTGAAGGCCTAAACTGAGGACAAGTGCCATTCTATAAAACCATGAGGCAGGAAAGAAAAGACTTTGTTCAAGGTCACACTCCCCCTCCTGACACACAACACAACTCTCAGTTTATCACATTTTGTGTGTTGATTTGCAGCTGGACTTCCAGTTAAAACAGATATAACCCCTGGGCCATCTCGATTATGTTCTGGAGCACGACGTTCTTTCTTCTGTAGGATGAAGTGTAACAGGCCTTCAGTAAAGGTGGAAGATAAGGATTTCCCCTCTACCTGCACAAAGAAAAAAGGTAATCATTTTAACAGTTTTCTCAAATCCTGCTTCGGATCACGCTCGCTTTCCGAAGTGCGGCTGTCAGCAGGCTCTGTGGTTCAGTGGTTCCTAACTGATCAGAGCAGCGGACCCTAGTACTCTGCCATCAGGACACTACTGACCCCTGCCTCCTCCATGAGTGGTGTTTGAAGAATGGGAAAATTTGAAAAGCCTGATCGGTTGTCATGATGACAGAACTGTGGAAAGGCTTTCTGGTTAAATTCTGTGTGTTTTAATGTGTTGGGAAAGAGTATTCTCGGCCACAGTCCCAGCTACTTGCTGAGCACCACACCAGTGCACCAGAGTTACTGCAACTGCCAGGTGGCTAAAGGCAGGGCACATTTTCTTTTCCTTCCATCTTGAAGTGTTCTCTTCCCTAGGATGCCGTGAACCCACATTCCTCTTGTCCATCTTGTCCTCTGCCACTCCAGGCTCTCTTCCTGGTCCCTTTTGCTGGTTTCTCTCTCTATCCTGGGCCTTCTTTTCTCATGAGCAGGTAGACCACGTGCTCCATCATGTCCCTTAGCTTCCAAGACCATTTATATGCTACTACATTCCAACTTTGTGTTCTCAGTCCAGATTTCTCTCTTGCACTCCAGGTCCATAAATGAACAACTAACTCAATCTACCTACATAGATCTCTCAAGGGCATCACAAACGTGCTTTTTTATTTTCACCACCTGAGCTGCAGTACCTACCCAGATGTGCACACCCCCCAACCCTCACCCCATTTTGCCCCTCTCATCTCCCCACCCCACAGTCAGTTGCAGGATGTCTTGGCCCAATGAGTTGTTTCTGCAGAGATTATGTGAACACTTTCCGTGTGTCTCCGTGTTTACTAACCACGAGATCTGGCTGCCCTCAGTTCTCAAAGTCTGTGCAGTGAGTGTCTTGTATTCATCTTTCTGCACCATTAGAATGATCTTTCTGAAAGGAAATCATTTCTTCAGCTCCTTGTTGAACACCCTCAAGTTTTCCCACTGCTCAAAGAAAAGTTGAAAATCTGTACTGTGACCACATAGCCCCCAGGCCTGCCTCTGCTCAGTATGTCTAAGGCTTCCTGAACTCCCTTTTATGTCTTAAGCCTCCACCAGGCCTCTGGACAGCCTGTCACCTCTGCTTGGAGTCACTTGCCTTCTCTCCCAGCTCATCTCATTGCTGGCAGCAGTGTCTGCCACTCACTGCTTCAGGCTCTATGCCTTCTCGTCACACCCTACAGGGTGGTTGTCTGAAGTCTGTCTCTTCCAGAAGACTGTAAATCCCACAGAGGCATATCTGACTTGCTTCCCACTCTCTCCCAGTGAGTAGCCCCCATTCAGTGCTTGGCAGTCGCTCCAGAAGGGTGTGTTGAAACTCCATAGGTGTTCCATACATCACTGAAATCAAAATTTTCATCTCCTCTAAAGCATACCCTGAAGTCTCTCGTCCCTGGGCCAGTGAATTGTGCCAGTAAAACGGTCTAGCCAAAAAAAAAAAAAATAGTTGGAATCATCCTCACTTTTTCGTATCATTTTGAAGTTCACTCTTAGCCCAACAAATCTACCTCAGACAGTCCCCTGCAACCTTCGCTGCTTCCATCTCCTCCCTGGACAAGTGCGGTGTGTGCCGCCTCATCTCTCGTTGCTGCTGTCCTCCCGGTTCTCATGGTCTTCAGTTTGCCCATCACTCTGCTCCTAGAGCGTCCTAACCAAAGTCTGGTTTTGCTATTAACCCATTTTGATACCTTTGGAAGCTCTCTGTGTCCTGCCTGAAAAAAATGAAAGACATTTGTTGATAAGCAAGCCAAGAGTTCATCTCACCTGGCCCAGGCCTGGCCTGCCTTCCCAACTCTGCCCCCTGGTGCCTCCCTCTTCAGCTCAGTCACACAGAACTCTTGTCTCTTACACAGGAGGTGCCTCTTTGCCTCCATACATACACTCCCAGCCCCTCAGCCAGTACTTGTCCTTCCTGCTTCAGCCCCTACGTTGTTTTCCTGGGCAGCACCCCCTCCCTGGGTAGTCACTACTCCTTTCTTGGCGTAGCTGCCCTGTTATGCACCTAAGACCCTCAGTGGCAGCTACTGGTTTCCTTTCTTCTCTTACTAGATGCTTGCTTCTAGATTAGTCAGTCTGTGTTTTTTGTACTTTGACTTCTAACCCGTTCTGGGAAGCCTGCCTTGTACCCAGAGCCACACTGACACTAACCATGGGCTTTGGCTTTCTAGCAGATCGAAAAAGCTTCTGCACAATCCACAGCACAGGCTATTTGAAAAGCTGGCCACCCACAAAGATGGGGCTGGATGAAGACAACGAGCCAGACAACGAGGGGTGTAATCTCAGCTGCCTTGTCGCCATTGGTCGGTTGCATTCCCACATGGTTCCACAGCCAGTGAATGGGGAGATCAGGGTGAAGTCGATGGAATACGTTTCACGGCACGCGATAGACGGGAAGTTTGTTTTTGTAGACCAGAGGTAAGAGTCCATGTGCTACCCTTGAGCAGTGATGACAGAGGACATGCCAGTCATTTGTAAAGAAGAGAGTACCTGAGCTGGTTGGTTTTGAGAGAAGGAAGTGGTGAGAATCTCTGCTGAGAATGTAGCCCCAAAGAGTTTTTGTGTCATTTTTGGCATGTCCCAAATTAAGTGGGATGATATCTGTGACCAAGAGAGAAATACTAGGTAAACATGCACTCCCACCTATGGAACATTCTAGGACTGTTTTTAGCGACCAAATCCTAGAATGTAGTAGGACTTGGAAAAGATTCACTAGTGCTGAGTTAGCTAAAGTAGTGTTACTGGATTTGGTGACCTCACAGGGCTATTTTGAATTGAATGTAATCAATTAAAATGAAGTAAAAATTCGTTATCTCATACTCAGCCACATGTGGCCAAGGACACAGGTATAGATAGATCCTTTCTACTATCCAGAAAGTTCTGCTGAACAGAACTGATCTAAGTCAGTCTCAGAGTTTATGGGATGGTAACAGAGACCCACCTGAAAACTGACTTAAGATTCAAACCAATTGGTATTAGGTTTGGGGCAAGGACCCATGTCCCGAATTTCTCATTGCTCTCCACTGCCTCCTGAAGATCATTGACAGGCTAATCATTTTCTGGCTATTGAAAGTAGTCACTAAGTGCTGGGAAAGGAAACATCTGCTTTTCAAGGGCCATGTGACCCTGTTGTTCGTGACTAGTGTTCCATCATCCTGATAAATATGGACAGTGAAATGGAGAAGCTTTGCATTAGACTTAAGATTCCTACCACCATTTTCATCTAATATAGTTACACCACTTTTAAAAACTAAAATTTGATTTCTTATGAAGCCCCTTTGAAAGTCTTTTTTTGCTTCCCTTCTGTTTTCATCACTTTGATTAAATTTGGCTGCATATCTTCAAGTCTCTTATATACACATGGTGACTATTTTTGATAGCAGGGTTCTTGTTCTGATAGCAGAGTTCATCAACAGCACAGATGTTGCTCATCATCTGAATGACTTCCTTTTTAAAAAAATCTCTTTTAGGGCAACAGCTATTTTGGCATATTTACCACAAGAACTTCTAGGCACATCATGTTACGAGTATTTTCACCAAGATGACATAGGACATCTTGCAGAATGTCATAGGCAAGGTAAGCTGGGGTCTGCGGGTCTATAAAAAGCCTTCAGTTTTAAGTTTTACCCTGCTTCTAGGTTTGTCCTCCCTAACTCCTAAGAAATCTTCCCCAATGATGTGGAAGTCTGCCCCTGACTGCCATACAGTCCTCTGTATACTGGCCAGAACAATATCTGGAAGGTACCTTTTGTTCCGAGAACTTACTGGATGCTGCAGAGATTTACAGTAGGGTTCAAATGGATCTTATGAGAGCCTGCACAGCCTCCTGTATTTTCCTTTTTTTTTAAAGTATTTTTTCCTTAAATTGTTGTAGTCCCCATAGTTCTCCCACCACCATATCATCCTAGTCCCTTGTGCTCATCCCTCCCTTTTTGCCCCCCCTCCATCTCCTTCCTTTGCTATATGCTTCAGTTCTGTGATCAACTTGCTAGTTTTGACTTTTTCTTGACCTTTTATTTTTGATTTCTCCCACATATAAATGAAACCATCCGGCATTTATCTTTTCCCTTCTGAGTAATTTTGGCTAGTATAATGCCTTCCACCTCCATCCATCTTGCCTCAACTGATATGAGTTTGTATTTTTTTGATCACTGAGTAATATTCTGTTGTATAAATATACCCCAGCTTTTTGGTCCCATTGTCTATTTTGGGCCAAGATATAGAAACAGCCCAAATGTGTTTTCCTCTTGATACAGCTATGTATGTGGCCTCCGGAGAGAGAAGCCAACGTTGACTCTTTTTCTTACTCCATCCTCCACCAAACCTGTTCATTCCCCCACAAACATGCATATCCAAAGAGGCCCCTGTCTTCTATCTCCACAGCTGAGACTCTGATGCAGGCCCTGTACCTACCTCCTGTCAGACCTGCCTGCTCCCTTCTGCTGTGGTCTGTCTTTCATAACTACCCCGTCTCCCATCTATGCTCTGAGAAGTTGAGCCTGATAGTGGCATGTCCCTGCTTAAAAATCCCTGCCTGTAGATTCTAGCCCAAAAGCCTTTGGCAGATACTCAAGACCCTCGAACACCTCAGCTTCACTTTCCCATCCCCACCTGCAAAGACCTGTACTCCAGCCACCTGACCAGCTCCTTACTCCCCACCAGGCCCTTGCCACTCTACAGCACTGCTGGTTCCTCTCCTCCCTCTGTGGGGCAAATCTGCACTTGCCCTAAGGGCTCTCATCTCCTCCTCTGCACAAGGGCAGGCCTTTTCTCCCAGCTCTCCCTTCCTCCCTCCAGTGCCTGGTGCGTGAAAGGTGCTCTTGACCTGTGTCTCACATGATAGCATGAGGGCTCCACAGGTGAGCGACCTCTGTGGATTCAGATGAAAATCTGAACTGCCTGCAGGTGCTGCGGTGGACAAGCACCTGGCTCCTTTGGCGGTGCTGTCTCATCCATAGATGTTCACGTCATCGCTGATTGTAGCTAGATGCCTAGAATGCACTGCAGTTCCCCGGAGCCTACATTTCACACGTGCACTGAAAGATAGTGACAGATTCACTAATGAACGGGTGGCTCTGACTCAGACCCTCAGCACCGGTCTGTTGTGGAGTGTGTTGTGCCGGCTCCCTTGGCTTGTGAGAGAGTGAGGGCGCCAGGGCCTGAGCACACAGGGTACCCATTAGCTTAAGAGCCTGGGCTGAGAAAACGGCAACACTCATGGTCTCTTTGTCTTTCCAGTTTTACAGACGAGAGAAAAGATCACAACTAATTGCTATAAGTTTAAAATCAAGGATGGTTCCTTCATCACGCTACGGAGTCGATGGTTCAGTTTCATGAACCCGTGGACCAAGGAAGTAGAGTACATTGTCTCCACCAACACGGTCGTTCTGTAAGTGTTCTTCCTGTGTCAGAAGAGCGGCTTCAAAGAGAAACACCTTGGGCACCTCAGCCGGGGGAAGGGGTACAGGCAGGGCCAGTGTGGAGTCCTTTAATGCCACTCTGGTAATATGCCTGTGAAACCTCAGGGTTGCCGAGCCAAAAGGGTGACTAGCTTCTTGGTGCTCAGGCCGTGCAGCGAGTTGCTCCAGGAAAGGGTGATGTTTCCTTTCCCATAAAGCCATCGGCCTTTAACTCTGCAGTTGCTGCTGTGGAGGGAGAGGTTCACACAGGCCCTGGCTCAGGCTGGCTTTGGCCGAGGATGGGTGGGCACCAGGCCCACCGGGCGAGAGATCCGAGCACTGGCGGTCAGAGTAATGCCTCAGAGACTGCCACCTGCCGGAAAGGCAGGACCTCCTCTGTGGCCAGGCCTGCTCCCCAATCTCCTTCCCAGAGTGTGCAGTGCCCCACCACTGGTTTGAACTGAGTGAAGGGCAGTGCTGGGCTAGGTGTGCTGCTGTCAGAAGAGGACCCCATGGCAGGGGTGGGGGTACCCACCGTTGCCACCTCTGCTGGACATTGCCCTGCGCAGACCAAGAGGCAGTGAGGCCAAAGACCGTTTGTGGTGTTGTCAGACAGCAAGGAGGCCTAGCCCGCCACTCAGATGGACGTTCATTTTCTGGCCCGTTCAGGTCCAGAGTGGACACTGGACATTGGGCCAAGGTGCAAGGTGCACGGTTCTCGCACGCCTGACTCACATTTCCTTATTGCTGGGATGTCCACAGAGCCAACGTCCTGGAAGGCGGGGACCCACCCTTCCCGCAGCTCACAGCGTCCCCCCACAGCATGGACAGCATGCTGCCCTCTGGAGAAGGTAACTGAATTTCTGGGCTTCGGGGCTTACCTGTCAACAGCTGCTGTGGCAAACATACCACCTCCCAGATATTCAGGGTCCCCGGCCACCATTTCCTGTGGCTCGAGGGAGGCCACAGGGAATGAGCACTTAACTTGCTGTCTTCTCGCTTTCCCTGTTGAACTCTCTCTACCTTTCCTGGGGCTGCCCTGACCCTGGACGTCCCTGAAACAAAAAGCCTGACTCCTCTTGTGCGCTCCTCCCTGTATGCTGTCCAGTGTCTGTGATGTGCTCCGGGGACAGTCACTGACTCCTGTGGTGGGGAGCAGAGGAGTTGCCTTAGCAGCAGGGTGCGTCCCTGCTGGCCCCTGCGCTCTGTACTTCCGTCCTTCCTTGAGGCTGCCTCCTTGGCGTGGCTTCAGTTCCCACCTCTCTCCATCAGCGGCTCCTGCGTCCAGTCTCCTTCCTGCCTGCACTCCAGCTCTCTCTCTCCAAGTACCCCTTTCACAGAGCTACCTGGATGCTCTCCTCCATCTGGTTGGCTGCCTAGGTGCCTCCATCTCTCACATTGTATCTCCGCATGGAGCCCTGCCTCCGCCATCTCTTTAACCTGTCGCCACCATTGCTGCATGGCCGCCTTCAGCTGTTGGGTGATCACAGATCACTTCTGATAAGTCCTGCGCTCCCCGCTCCTTTCCCACCCCCCACTAGAGTGCTCTCTCCTGGCACTTTCAGTAACCCAACTCTAAGTCAGTGCCTTTTCTGCACAGCCTTCTGGTACTGCCTGTCCACTGATACTGTCCACGATAGTGTTAGCCTGGCACCCGCCTCTCCAGTTTCACGTCACTGCCTCAGTCAGTTGTGATGAGTTTCTTGGCAGTATCTCCCCGTCTTGCCTCAGTGCCCTTGCATGTATCAGTTGCTGTCCTTACCTCTGACAGGCTAATTTATCTTCCTCTCTGAAGACTCATCTCAGAGTTGCACCCTTCCAGGAAGCTGGGTCTGACCACAGAAAGTCAGGTGCCAGGCTGCATGTCAGACTTACCTAGTTTGCTTCAGCCAGTGTTTGCCTCGTCTGCCACCCTGTAGACTGAACTCCTTGAGGCCAGGGATGTGGCTTATCTTGATGCTCGGCACAGAACTTGGTAGATGTGTTGAGTTCATAAGAGACATGAGATGCTTCCTGTCAACACTTCACCTCTGAGCCTGAATGGGAACTGGAGAGGCTCTGGCGCTCTTGTCTCTCCAGGCCCAACCCTAAAGTTGAACTCCAAGAATCATGGGATAAACTGGTTTTAACATAACATAGTATAATAGCATTCCTTCTTCGGTTTTCCCCTTTCCCACTCTCAGATTCCTCTGTTGTAGGTGGCCCAAAGCGGACCCATCCCACTGTTCCAGGGATTCCAGGGGGAACCAGGGCTGGGGCAGGAAAAATAGGTCGCATGATTGCTGAGGAAATCATGGAAATCCACAGGCAAGTAGCGCTTTCGAGTCCCCCCGCCCCTAAACCTGGGCACCACAGGGTTTTGCCCACCACTGGGCTTTGTGGTGTCTGCAGACTTTTCGGTTGTCACGACCGGGTGGGAGTCTGCTGTTAACCATCCAGTGCAGAGATCGGGGAGACCACTTGCTGAATGTCCCATAGTACATAGGGCAGCTGCCCCATCCCGCCTACCCCCACCAGAAGTCATCTAGTCCGGACTGTCAGCAGTGCCAAGACTGAGAAGTCCTGGCTGAAATAAAGATGCTAAATTCAAACGGGCTAGAGCTAAAGGGGATTTCTTGGGAGGCTCGATGTCCTTGTTGCTTCATATGTGACTCAGGGAGCTTCCAGGGAGCACGGACATGCATTAACATACAGGGCTGCAGGAGTAGGAGCTGTGATCTGTCAGAGCGGTCATGCCTTAAAATGTTAGCGGCTTTGAATTGAAAAACTTCTAAGGTTAGTGCTAGAGACCAAGCGTGTCAGCTGCTGCTGAGAGCTCTCTTGGGCAACACTGTACCACATGCAAGAGAAGTTTGGGAGTTTGCGCCCCTGGGCCTCTGAACTGGCTCTCTAGGGGCTTCCCTTAATGGCTCGGTCTCTGTTGACTTAAACCGTAAAGCAGCAGCCACTCTCCATCTCCCAGGGACAGCTTCAGGCTTGAGAGAGAATTCGGGCAGGTTCCTAACAAGAAACTGACAGGCTAAGCGGCATACTTTGAGGTTTGGATTCCTTTAAGAGACATCAGAGAGGAACAGTTGTAACTATCTGGATTCAGGGAATGGCGACTACTTGAGAATGCAGACAAGAACACAATCGAATGGGGGGAAAGTCCCTGCTGCTACTGGTTGCTTCTCTTTGGAGAGCCAGAGGACGGTCTTGTTTTCCAGTTGACCACAGAAGGCATCTCCCATAGTGGACAGCAGTTCTGCTCCAGCCTCAGGGTGATGGGCCAGGCTGCCCTAGTCTCCCTTTCAGGAAGATGGCGGGTAGCGGGTGGGGTGATCAGCCACTAAACCCTGTCTTTTGATTGCATTCATCCAAGAACAGTACACAACAGTACTTGAGCTCAAGGATCTTAGAAGGTTTGAGGTCTGTTTTCTTTATGACCATGAATAAAAGGAGAGTTCTGCACAAACAAGGAGTAGTTTGAACTTGATCTTACCTGGGATTTGTGATGAAGATGGGCATTCCGTCTAGGACAGACAAGCCCATGCTGGAATGGGCATGTGCAGGGCACAGTCAGGGTTAGAAAACAGGTCATCAAACTGAGAAGCCTCTTTGTCGAGGTTCGCAGGCACAGGTATGATGGGAGATAGTATTAAGAGTCCTAAGAGTTATACTCGGCATAATTTGAGTTTAGAATCAAAAAAGCAAGATGCCATTCACTGTAGGAAGCTAACTAAGCAGGTGCCCAGAGAGTTATAATAGGTGTTGTGAAAACTGGGTTGGAAGAGATGAAGGCAAACATGCTTAATAACCCAGGAATGAGGGCCGGGCACGGTGGCTCGTGCTTGTAAGCTTCAGCCTATGAAGCGGCCGGGGCTAGGAATCGCAGTTCGAGTCCCGCCTGGGGCCCGTAGTGAGACCTAGTTCCACAAAATAGCTGGGCGTGGTGGCGCACGCCTGTAATCCCAGCTCCCTGGGAAGCTGAGGCTGGGGATTGCTTGAGTCTGTGGTACCCCGGGCAACAAGAGCCTGCGGCTCCACGGGCAAAAATAGCAAGACCTAGTCTCAAAAAAAAAAAAAAAAAAAAAAAAAAAAAAAAA